>PVHP010004590.1:59900-70565 GCA_004024765.1 Zapus hudsonius | reverse complement strand
TCTCTCTCTCTCTCTCTCTCTCTCTCTCTCTCTCTCTCTCTCTCTCTCTCTCCTCTCTCTCTCTCCCCTTGCAAATAAATAAGTAAATAAATAAAGTACTTTTTAATGAAAGAAATACATAAACAATAGGCCAATAGGCGCGGTGGCACACACCTTTAATACTAACACTTGGAAGGCAGAAGTACGAGGAGTGAGTGCCCTGAGTTAAGACTACACAGTGAATTCCAGGTCAGCCTGAGCTGGAGCAAGACCCTAACTAGAAAAAAGGAATGAGAGAGGAAAGTAGGTACCCACCCCTGTCTTGGGAAATGATAGATCAAGAGAAACCCGAAAGAAAACAGAACGTTTAAGCACCAGAACTGATTAATTTAACCTAATTAATATTAATAGTGCACTGCACAACAAATTTCAAAGGACTTCATTCATGCTTCTTGACCTTTTGGTTAAGATCAAGTGTAGTATCAAGGGCTACAATCATACTTAATCATCTCACCTCTGAAATCACATTATAAAAGAATGTCAGAAACATAACTAGAAAATCATCTAAACATTTAGAAACTAACAGAGTCAGAATAAAACACTGAAAATATAAAATAGTAATGGAAATCTGAGCTAACAATAATGAAAACATCACAATAGCTAAGAGTAAAACTGATTAGAGAAACACATTCAGCCTGAGTGTACATTTTAAAAAGGCTAGACAGCCCATACACTATCTATCTATCTATCTAATCTATCGATCATCTCTCAAAGAAAAAAAGGCTAGAAGTCAATATTCTAAGTATCTATTTCAATAAATCATAAAAAGAACAGCAAATTAAAATCTAAGAAAACATCAAAGAGCAGAAATTAATGAAACAAAATACTATATAATAGCAAAACTGAAAAAACTAAAAAGTTCATTCATTGGCAACGAAATTAGTAAGCCCCTACCAAAACAGATTTTAAAATAAGAGATCACTGGTCATATAAATCAATAAATGATAATAAGGTACTAAGCTTACAACATTAAAGCATCCTTAATACTCACCCACCACGACACAGGGAACTGAGCAGAAGAGGGGGCGGAAAGATTGTTAGAGCCGTGGTGGGGGAGAATATCAGAGGCATGGCACCCCTCAGTAACAACACACTTGGGTCAGGTGAACCCGGCTGAATACTAGGCTATCCATGGTCCCCTACCACAAAGACTGATACAGACGACCCACGAAGGAGGATATCCAGCTGACTGGGGATGAGGAAGGGGGGCAATGAGGAACTGGGGATAACTACTCATTGTTGGCCCACTAAACAATGTAACTCATTATGGACAAAAAAAAAATAATAAAAAAATATGATGGCAATAAACCTAACAAAACTTACATATAAACAGAAAATCCAAGTAGTCTTATTTCCATTTTAAAATTTAAATATAATAACCATTATATTAACAAACTTCAAGTAGACAAGTTTCAGTTGTGAAATTTACAAATATATAAAGAAAAAGTGATAACAATCTTCACAAACTTTTTTTAATTTTTTTAAATATTTTATTTATTCATTTTCAAGTAGAGAGATACAGAGAGAGAGAGAGAGAGCAAGCATACCAGGACCACCACCTTTTGGGTCTAGCTTATGTGGGTCCTGGGGAATTGAACCCAGGGCCTTAGGCACTGGAAGCAAGTGCCTTAACCGCTGAACCAACTCTCCAGCCCATAATCTTCACAAACTTTGAGAAGACAATAAAAAGGGGAATATTCATCTTTTGAAACCAAGGCCCAAAAATTCAGGATTAGTAATATGAAAAATACAGTCTAATTTCTCAAAAAAAAAAAAGTCTGAAAGAGTTTAAAAATACACATTAAAGATTAGCTCAACAAAGAGCTCAACCCTAAACAGACTTAAAACTCATCCAGGGAACTTTAAGAAAGGGAGCCGAAAAGAGTGTAAGAGCCATGGTGGGGGAGAATATTCAGAGGCATTGCCCCCCCCATAACTGTCAGCTGCTCCAAAAACTCATAGCCCTCAATCCCATAGAACATACCAGCAATCCCACTGAGGAGAGCCCTCAGTGGAAAGGAGGCAGGGAGGAGGGAAACAGCGGTACCAACATATGACTTGTTCATACAGTTTCTATATATTTTTAAAAATTAGCACAATAAATCTAAAGATAAATAAAAAGCATAATACATAACAACCAAGCTGAAATTATTTTAAGGTTATAAAGTTAGTTAAGTAAAACACTTGAAAGGAACTAGTGTAACCAAAACATTAACCAAGTAAGGGAGAAAAATCTACTAGTGCCTCAAAAGATACAGATAAAGCATTTTATAGAAACAATACAATTCATGATTTTAAAAGTATAATTATAAGGATAGTTAGGTATAAGGTCAATATATAAAATTCAATTCACTGCAATATTTTCAATGAGAAGTGAAACTTAACAAACTATTCTAATTTAAATAGCACAAAGAATATCACACATCTAAGAATACCTCTGCTGAATGATATGGAAATCCTCTAAACTAGATGAAAACTACAGATAAAGGGAGGAAGATACCACATCCATGGATTAGTTGCTTCAGTACTGTCATGGTTTGATACAGTTGTCCCCCACAAACAATTGAATGTGTTCTGATAGATCGATCCTCAGCTGATGGCAATTTGGGTTTTACAACCTCAATTAAGCTGTGTTGTTGGTGTCGGGCTTATGGGGGTTATAAACCAGCTTCCCCTTGCCAGTATTTGGCACACCTTCCTGCCGCTGTTTGCAATGCTGTGGCAGAGGTGATGTCCAGCCCTCTGCTCATGCCATCGTTTTCCCTGCCAGGATGGAGTCTCCCCTCGAGTCCGTAAGCCAAATAAACCCATTCCTCTACAAGCCGCTTTTGTTTGGGTTCTTTCTGCGCAGCAACTAGAAAGCTGACTGCAACAAGTATTAAGATTTCAATTTCAATAATCTGAATCTCCAGTTAATGGCAATCCTCATCCAAATTTTACTAGCTCTGTGTGTATGTGTGTGCACGGGTGTGTACAAGCTTATAAGTGAAACAGAAACCAAAAAACAGATTGTGAAGAAATATGAAAAGCACAGTGCTGGCTGATGTTTCTGCCACTGGAGCCTGGGTACTGCCAAAATCTGGGGGCACAATAGCTTGCCCCTAATGCTCCCTTAGCCTTCCCTGGCACCTAAACTATCCCCCACTAGAACCAGGCACCTGTGCATGAGATTGGGCACAGCTGCAGCCAAAATGAGATCACCTCGCCTACCCCATCCATGAAGCAGAACCAAACATCTCCACAAATGCACTCCAAGCAACACAAAGCAGAAGAAAATCAAGTGAACACAAACCATGTACCATTCCAAGTGTTCACTTAACACAGGTGGGCCATGAACAGCTGATCAACATGCTACATCCCAGATAGGTAAGTCTCAACACAAAAAAGGTGACGTGAAAAGCCAAGGCCATATGTTTCCTTCCAAGAAATGTCAATCCCATAGTAGAGGACCCTGTGAGAGTTACTGAGAAGAATCTGTAGACTAACAACTTGAAAGAATGATTATAAATATGTATAAAGAACTCAAAGCACATGGATAAATGTATGGATGTAATCCTGCATAAATTCAAAGAGTACACAAGTGTATAAATGAATCCCAAGAAAACACAGGTTAAATGAAATGAGTAAGTCAAAGCAGGATATGGAAAGGGAATTAAATAGACACAGAACTGAAATGAAGCTGAACTGACAAATACAGTAAGTCAAATTAAAAGCTCCATGGAAAGCAACGCCAATAGAACAGATGGAGTGGAAGACAGAACATCAAGCCTTGAAGACAAGGTAAAGGAATTGAATCAGTTAGCTAAAACCAATGAGAAGTTTTTTTTTTAAAAAAAAAAAACACTTATGAACAGAACACTAGAGTTATTGGTGACATCATGAAATGACCAAATGTTCAAATAATGGGCATAAGGAGAACATAAGGCCAACAGCACAGAAAATACTTTCAATAAAACAATAGAAGGGGTAGGCTCAGCAGGTAAGTGTACTTCCTGCACAAACATGAGGGCATGAAACTCCCAGAATTTGAATCTCCAGATCCCCCATACACGGCCCTAGTCCCAAAGAGGAGCAGCGCAACCAGGGAACTGCCCAGGGTCATGAAAAACTGTAAGCTCCAGCATCAGTAAAAGATTCTGACTCACATAAAAATGGGCAGAAAAGCAATGGAGCAAAACATCTGACCTTCAGCTCCAGTCACTTCAGGCAAGAGCCCCCCACCTCAGGCGAGTGCACAAGAGACATGCATACAACACACTCACACAAATTAATTTTTAAAACTTATAGAAGAAAACTCCCTGTATCTAAGAGAAGCCCAACCAGGCACAAGAGGCATACAGAACACCAATTAGACAAGACCAGAAAAGAAAACCCTGTGTCATATTATACTCAAAATACTAAATACACAGAACAAAGAACGTGTACTGAAAGCTACAAGAGAGAAAAATTAAGTCATCTATAAAGACAGACCTTTCAGAATAACAGCCAATTTTTTCAGTGGAAACTCTTAAAAACCGAAAAGGCTTAGAACAATGTATTTTAACTACTGAAAGATTACAGCTGCCAACTCAAACTACCTAAACCCAGAAAAATTATCTTTCGTAAATAGGAGAAAGAAAAATGTTACATAATAAAAGCAGGCTAAAGGAATTTATAGCCACTAAGATACTTCTAGAGAGGATATTGGATGGAAGACTTCATATCAAAGCAAGCAATAAACAAGAGGCTACGGGGGAGAAATAATCATCACTACTAGAAATATTCTGTTTCTATTCAGAAAGTTCTTCTGTATGCTTATGTCTTGGATTGTACTTCCTACTTTTTCCTCTAGCTGTTTCAGAATTTGAGGCCTTACGCTGAAGGCCTTGATCCATTTGGAGTTGATTTTTATGCAGAAGGAGAGACAGGGATATAGTTTCATTCTTCTACAAACAGATATTCAGTTTTCCCATCACCACTTGTTAAAGATACTATCTTTTGTTCAATGTGTATTTTTTGCTTTTTTGGTCAAAAATCAGATAGTTGTAGCTACTTGATTTAGCTAATTAAAATGTTTTATTTAGTTCCATTTAAAATTAAATTAAAAATTTAAAAATTCTGTTAGCTAATTAAAAAAAAAAGTATTGGGAGCCAGGTATGGTGGCTCATACCTCTAATCCTACCGCTTAGAAGGCTGAGATTGAAGTATTGCTGTGTTTGAGGCCAACCTGGAGCCACAAAGGGTACAATGAGATTATGCCTCAATGAGAGAAAGAGAGAGAGAAATAGAAAGAGAGAGAGAAATAGAAATAGAAAGAGAGACTGACTCTGGACAGTAATATCAGACATGGGTGAATAATGCTATTACAAGAAACCATAGATTATAGGAAAATTCCAGTGCCAGGAGACAGACACCTCCTAGTGATTTGTCAGTCAGGGAGGCCCGCAAAATAATACAGGCTATTGCCAATGCTCTTGTTTGCCCACCATAACCATATGGTAAGACTACACTATTGAAGATACCACTTTAGTTGTAAGATGCTGAAAAATCAAGCTATAACTGAGTTATATAGCTTCATCACTGCTGGCTAGCTATCATAGTGCTAGAAAGTACTATGCAGCCTGCTGGGCAAGAAAAGTCATCAACAATCTTACCCAGCAGTGGACCCACTGATGCAATAGTAGCATGACTATTCCAGAGGTAACCAACTGCTCTCTGGGCCACTACCAGCCCATGAATTCCCTCTGGTACTGAAAACCTAGTTTAAAACCTATGGGTGGGGAAGATCATAGACCCTAAGAAGGAAACTACTACTGTTGTTTGGCTAAACAGGCATGTTGTATGCCCATCAAATTACCCTATAAATATGTGTGTCTATACCCATAAATTAATGTCATTCATGACCTCACAGTGACTGTTGTGATCTAAATAAGACCCATACAATACTGGGTCCAGTAATATTCCATCATTTATGATAAAGGAGGGCATGAGGCCCCCATCCCTCCCTCAAGAGTAATAGACAGTTAATGGTAGCTGGATGAGTGAGAGACATTTTCTGCAGTTGAGTAGCTACTGGTAGGAACCACATTTGGGAAAATAATCCCACACCCACACCCACACCCATGCAAACAACCCTAATGAGACTTAGTGGGTCATACCACAAGAGAGAGAGAGAGAGAGAGAGAGAGAGAGAGAGAGAGAGAGAGAGAGAGAGAGAGAGAGAGATCAAAGAAGAAGGGCTAGTTGGGAAGAAGAGGTTTACTGGGCAAAAAGGTAGAAGAGTCAAGAGAAGGTAATGGGTAAAGATTATAATCAAAATGCATTATATGCACATATAAAAACTGTCACTTTCTTAAAACACAATGAGAGATCAAAAGAGGAAAAGAAAGTAAGTCAAAGTATGTATACTTCCATATACTAAGACTTCTTTTAAGATAAAGTAATATAAAATGGTATGGTACTGGCACAAGGAGAGCCAAACAGGCCCAGAAACAAAAAGAGTTCAGATATTACTCAATATTATATGGACATATGAAGTATATATGAAAATATGAAGCATCTTAGAAAACCACTCCATCAGAAATATTTCATTCAAAACTTAAGGTGTTTTCCAGGGTCTGGGAAGACAACTCGGTTGGTAAAGTGACTGTCTCACAACCATGAACACCTGAGCTCCATTTCCAGACCCACATAAAAATGCCAGGCATGGTGGTGTGCATTTGTAATCCAGCACTGAGGAAATGAAGACAGCTCAATGGCCAGCGAGTCTATCCTAACTGGCATGAGAACAATAAGAGACCTTATCTCAAAAAAGATGGTGTTCCTGAGGAACACCACTTAAGGTTGTCCTCTAACACACACACACACACACACACACACACACACACACACACACACACACACACACACAAACACACGCATTTATATTTTATGTATATATGTACATATCCTCCTGATCAGCCATATCACCTATAACAGAAAATAAATATTTCAGTTAAATTCTCTCACAAGTGTATAAAATACATTCTAAAACAATTAGTAAACATTCTATAAAATTTTATTTTCTTACCTCCCCAAAAGCTCCTCGACCAATCACCTTTAATATTTCAAAGTCTTCTCTATGTAATCGCATCTGTTTCACTTTAGAAGTAAATGGCTTAGCTGAAACAAAAAAGCAACATCAGCTGAAGAAATTTGAGACAAATTAGATATGCAATAGATGAGCATTTCTTACACAATAAAAATTCGTCATAATTAAGAACTAAAGCTGAATATCTTAAATTTTTCATTAAATTATATGAGAATGAATTAATTCCCCTGGGAAAACAATTCTTATTTCTTACAAATACATTACATTTTTGGTGAGAAGTTTTATGAAAAGTTCTCACCATGTACCCCATGCTGGCCTGGAGTTCACTATGTAAGTTCATAGATTGTTACTCATTTATTCATCTTACCCCTAGTATATCAAGTATTTTATAAGATGCTGGATATACAAAGATAAATAAAACCAGGCTTTGGCTTTTCAAAAAAAAAATTTTAATTTATTTGAGAGAGTAAAGAGAGACAGACAGACCAGAGAGAGTATACATGCTACTGCCTCTGCACATGAATTCCAGACACATGCACTACTTTCCCAAAACTGCCTTTAACCACTGAGACATCTCTCCAGCCCCAGCAAGCCTTGTCTTTGAGTCAACAAATTAAGCCAGCACAGTGAAGCTGGCCTTTGATCCCAGCACTTAGGAGGCAGAGTTATGAAGATCATCATAGTACAAGGCCACCCTAAGACTACATAGTGAATTTCATCACCCTGGGCTACAGCAAGACCCTACTTCGAAAAAAACAACTATATATATATATATATATATATATATATATATATATATATATATATATATATATATATATACACACACACATTAAATTTTACTCCATTTTAAACTTTGTGGGGTTAAATACAAATTACTAATAAAACATTGCTCACTTTAAAGAAATCAAAGGCATGCAAATTTAATAGGGATATTCTATTATTTACCAATTAAATATACCAAGATTTTGTTTAAAAATCTGAAACCACTATGTAGTAGAAAGAATGCAATTAACAAGTACTGTCACATATAACTGGTGGGACCATTAGCTGACTGTAATCCCCAGAGATTTGGCTTTTCTTTTTCACTGCTTTAACACGGCATATTGCTTACATAGACTTCAGAACTTCAACCATTCTTTTATTGAGATAAAACCTTATTTAGCTTTGTTTTTCACTGGAGAGATAAAATTGCTTTGCTTTGATTTAATTTAGTGTTATGTTCATATTATCTGTTCACTGTACTGTCTTCATCTGGTCTGGCACCTCATTAAAGATGTAGTTCCCTCTCCTCTATTATTCACTAAACCATGATCATCACTTTGTTTAATGATATCAGTGTAAAATAAATCGATAAACCCTTCAAAAGATGTTAGTTAACTGTGGGTTGAAGGTCTGGCAAAACTTGCTAATGAAAACATCTAACATATGTCTTTTCTGAAGACTTTTGATAATTTATTCATTTTGTATTACTGTTGTCTATGTTTTCTTTTTCTGCATATAGCAACTTTATTATACTTTCTATGAATTATCCATCACATTCACATTTAATGTTTTAGGAATCAGTGACTAACAGTATTCTTTTGTTTTCAAATAGACAGGATAAATGACATTTTTAATGGCTAATATTGGGGGGTCCCTGTCTATTTTGTTTTTCTTTACCAATATCATTGAAAGTATGTGTATTTTACAGCTCTTTTGCAAATAAACGATGTTTAGATTCACTGATTCTTATTAAATGTATATATATATATATAAAGTAGGTTCTTATTTGAAATTATATAAAATGTCAGCACAGAAAATAGAGGCTGTTATTTTCCTTCCTCTCCTCCCAAAAAATTAAAATTGCCATGTTAATATTAGACAAAAGAGATGCAAAAACAAAAGTCTTTAGAAGAGAGATAAAAGGATACATAATGATTATAAAAAAGACAAATGTTCAACTAACCAGGCCATGATTCTAAACATGTATGCACCCAATAATATAACCTCAAAATATTAAAACAAAAGTTAGAATAAGCACACTTTCCTAGACATTTTAGTACAGGTCTCTCTGTGACTGATACTGCAAACAGACCCAAAAAAGGCAATATATATTGGAGCAACACACAGTAAGTAACATTCCAACTAACAACTGGAGAATGTTATATGCAAATACATATTCAATCTTTTTATGATGCCAAACCATTAAACTATCTTTAATAAATTTCAAAATACTGGGAACACAGAAACCAAGTATGATGTATACAGTACAACTAGTACAAATCAATAAAAGAAAGATAATTAGGAAAGACCATAACCTCTGAGATTCAAAAGAAGAAATTAGGGCTGGAAAGAGCAGCAGAGACAAACACTGAGCCCCTGGTATGGTAGCATTCCTCGGGGAGACCAGCCATCGACTTGGTGGCAGGTTGACTACATTGGATGACCACTTCCATTGTGGAAAAGGCAACATTTTGTCCTTACTGGAATAAACACTTATTCTGGGTACTGATTTGCTTTTCCTGCCCAAAGTGCTTCAGCAAAGACTATCATCTATGGGCTCACCGAGTGCCTTATCCACCGTCATGGTATTCCATACATCATTGCTTCAGACCAAGAAACTCACTTCACAGCCAAGAAATGCAGTAGTGGGCTCATGACCATGGAATTCACTGGTCCTTCCATGTGCCCCACGATAGAACAGTGGAATGGCCTTTTAAAGAACCAGTTATGGCGCCAACTAAGTGGCACTAGCCTGGAGGGCTGGGGGCAGGGTTCTCCAGCAGGCTGTGGATGCTCTGAAACAGCATCCTATATAAGGTACATTTCTCCTATAGCCTGGATCCACGGGTCCAGGAATCAAGGGGTAGAAATGGGAATAGTACCACTTACCATCACCCCAAGTGACCCGTTAGCCAAATTTTTGCTTCCTGTTCCCACAACCTTTCGCTCCACTGGCCTAGAAGTCTTGGCTCCAGAAGGGGGAGTGCTTTTGCCAGGAGGCACAAAGAAAATTCCACTGAACTGGAAGCTAAGACGCACCCCCACCCACCCACCTCCCACCCCCGGCCACTTTGGGCTCCTGATGCCCTCTGGTCAAGAGGCTAAGAAAGGAGCTACAGTTTTAGCAGGGGTAATTGATCCAGACTACCAAGGAGAAATTGGACTGCTCCTCCACAATGGAGGCAAGGAAGAGTATGTCTGGAATGCAGGAGACTGTATAGGATGCCTCTTGGTGTTACCATGCCCTGTTGTCGAGGATGGATGCCTCTGGGGGCCCACAGAGGCACACCCTGGCCTATTCTCAAGATGGCGCCTGGCAGCTTACCAAAATAGGCTTAGTTTGTAAACAAGTTTCAGGAAGTAATCCTGATTGGTTATTGCACATAATGCTCACCACGTGCACTCTGCATGCTCTAGATTCTGACCAAAGACTGATCATATACCTGCCACGTGAACAGCTCCCTGATTGGCTAAGGAGCTCTATATATTCTGTATCATTTCCGCAATAAAGAGAGAACGTTCTTCTACCTATATGTGTGTGTGTGTGTGTGTGTGTGTGTGTGTGTGTGTG
>PVHP010004590.1:45902-59800 GCA_004024765.1 Zapus hudsonius | reverse complement strand
ATGGGTGGTAGAAGATAGTCACAAATACCAGCTAAGGCCATGTGACCAGTTATAAAGACGAGGTCGTGAGTTTTGTTTTTTAGTCTTACTTTGCTAAGATGTTTGTGCATATGTACACCAATACTTTTGCTTTTCCTCTATTTCTCTATTATGTAATTAATATTGAGATTATATCATTAGTTAACCATTGTTGAATTTATATTATTAGATATTAGAGATTAAGCATTCCTCAAGGGACCTTGTCTTGTGTTGGGGGAGATTATGTATTTCCAGTTATATATGGGATAGTTATATCATGTTAGGTGGAATTATGATATTGCTACTGTCTTTACTTGGATATAAGTATGATGTAAGCAGATATGGTTTGATATCAAGTTGACAAGAGGTGGACTTGTGATGGTTAAATTTTGTTGTCAATTTGACCTTTTAAGCAATCTTGGGTGAGTCTTTGATGTTCACAGGAAGGAAGCCCTCTTGGTAGGGGGCAGGATATAAGGAAGCTCAGGGGACCTAGAAATCAACATCCCTTTCAGGGAGGGCAGCACAGGAAGAAAATTCCAGAGACTGGAAGTCAACAAGTCTGGGATAGGATTTTCAAGACTCCACCCTAAGGCTATAGAAAGGGGAAAGAAATTCTCTCCCTGCCTGCCTGTCTGCTGGTGCTTGTTGTGTATCTCTTAGTCAGCATTGGAACAAAGCTTCCTCAGCCTTCCAGCCTGGACTGAAGACAGTGGCTCCCCAGGAAGCCTTAAGGCCTTGGGTGCTGGATTGGGACTGCTGAGGCATCCACTATATCACAAAGGGCTCATGGAAAGACACAGGAAGAGGTAATCATTTTATGTAAATTCTGAAATTCTGACCATATTTCAATATATGATATTAAAAAAGAATCCTTTTTCATTATCTGAATGTGTTGTTTTAAAAATGCTTCTGAGGGAGAAAGTTACTTAGTACTACTAAGGGACTCTGTACTCCCAGCATGACATAGCCCTTGGGGGTCTTTGACGCCATGCTGTGATTATCCTCAGGCACTCTCACAAGATTGGGCCCACTAACCTACCCTCTGGGAGAAAAGGGAAGATTGGGTCCATTAACATTCCTGGGGAGGGGCAAGGAGGGTTCATCAAGCAGCTTACCAGATGCAGAAGCCCTAAGTAAGTAGTAGTAAAGGAAGATTTTCAGGAGGGGTGGGGGGCTGGCTGGCTGGCCTTTCTTCAGTGGTGTAGCAACCAGTAAATTACTCAAGCTCCTGTATGTATGTAGGTAACCCCTCACCCATTCCTCTGTTAAGTCACTTAAACTAAACTCAGTTCACCAAGGTAAACATGGGTGGAATCATTTCTTTGGAACCAACTCTTGTTGACAACTACCTAGGAAAATAACACATTAAGTACTAAGGACAAACTTTGTCTGTGATAGCATTCTTAGTTGTCCCATTTTATTGGGAACTGTGTAAGCCAAGCACAGTTCTAATAACTGTCAAACATTATCTGCCACTTACTTAATTATTCAATTCCCATTATATAGAAAAGCCTTTGGAAAGGCAAAATAAGTGGCTGGAGACTATATACCTAATAAGTAGGAAAGATAAAACTCAAACTCAGATCTTTCATGCTCCAAATATTCCTATAAAATTTTAAAGAAACAGATTCTAAAATTTAAGTATGTAGTAATTATGTTAGGACAAAAGAATATCTCTTTGAAACTGAAAAAAGAAAACAACTTCTGAGACCCTAACTCACTATTTAATTAATGGGCAAATAAATAATTCTAGAAGCAAAAGAACTCAAAGTCCCAGTATTTAAATGTCAGGTACATTTTGCAACATATCTTTCTTCCTTGCCCTATGTAGCCCAAGATCTAAAGATGGCATGTCCAATCCTCCATCCTTCTAGCCCCCCTCCTTCTTCCACCCCAGAAAGACTAATTAGATAGTATGAACATGGACTTCAGGATGCAAACCATTAGTGATGGTTACCCCAGGTTAAAAACACAAAACCTACAGTCCAGTGGAAAGAGTGCTGAGGAGACACAAGAAGAAAGATGGCGAACAAAGGCAGAGTCTAAAGGAATGAAGAAGAGGCCTTCCATTTCTCCAATGCATTTCCGTTTTTCCATTCTTTCTCCCCTTATCCTTTCTACTACTTTATGGCTGTTGATGTTAATCTTCAGTGGGGTAACATGAGAACTGAAGAAAAATGTAAAGCTGAGAGAATAATCCACACATAAGAGAGATGAAGAGGAGAAACAGGGAGCAATGAGAAAAGATTATTAGCCAAATATGATGACACACACTAATCCAAGCTCCTAAATACTATTATTAATTAGATCAAGTTTTGTGTCTATATTTTATATTTTGCAAAAAAATAGAATAAAGGATTTGAAATATAACCATACAGTAGTCACTCATGCAAAGAATAATGTCACACATGATATGTTTCTGAGATATTCTGCAATGATGATACTTAAAAACTATTTTATTCATCTTCAGAGTAGATATTCAAAAATTGTTTGCTAATAAATATTATTGAACAGTCCATATACACACATGGATTTGGCAAAAGAGTAAGCAAAAGTAACATCTGCACACATACAACTATGCAACACACAAATGAACATGCATATATACACAAAAAAAATCTTTCCAGAAAAATATTTCAAAGATGAAGTAGACTTGCCAGTGATTTTTTTCAAAACTTTCCAAAATTTAAGGGTGAAACAACCAACATTACTTGAAGAGATAGATCCTATCCTATCGTGTTTCTTTGGTTTTGCAAGATTCATGGCAAAAATTAGACATTTTTGTTAAAACAAGCAGAGCGTGGTGGTGCACGCCTTTAATCCCAGCACTCGGGAGGCAGAGGTAGGAGGATTGCCGTGAGTTCAAGGCCACCCTGAGACTACATAGTGAATTCCAGGTCAGCCTGGGCTAAAGTGAGACCTTACCTCGAAAAACCAAAAAAAAAAAAGCCTGTAATGGGTTTTTAATTGAAGTGAATGTGTTATTACCATGCATAGTCTGGATCTCAGTGGCACCAGAGTTCACAGTGAGGTGAAGGATTAGTGCTTTGCCACCAGCTTGTAAACTAATGAAATAAACCAGTGCTTCAACCTCTTCTCAGCATTTTTTTGTCATACCTTCCCCAGGAAGCTAATATTCTAAAGCTGCCCTTTCTGTTTCATACTTCAATCTTCAACACCTAATGCAGGGTTCCATACATAGAAATGCCCATGTGTTCCTCCAGGTGTAGCTGCAACTACAGATGCAATAACTACTGGAGAAACCCAAGACTCGTCAAGATTAATTATATTAATTATTAATATAATTAATATAATATTAATATTAATAATTATTAATTATGTAATATGTGATATTAATATTATTATATATTATATATAATTATATAATATATATTATTATAATTATATTATATTATTATATATTATATATAATTATATAATATATAATAATATAATATAATATAATAATATATATTATATATAATAATATATATTATATATTATAATTAATTATATATAATTATATAATATATGATATTAATATTAATAATTATTAATTATATATTGAGAAATTATAGCACTGGATGAGACATTTCTATCACACCTGCCAGGCTCAGGGAACATTGTGAAGGTGGTAGAAAGAATTAGAGCTAATCTCACCACTGGCCAGAGAAGCTTCTCTTAGGAGAAGGTAGTGGAAACTGAAGAGACTCAAAACTCAACAAAGTACTGAACACAAGAGGCTGTTGAGAGCTCAGTACTAAATGAGACAGATCTATCGTGCCCTCTCAGGCCTAAAAAAACATTGTGGAAGAGGGGCAAAAGGAAAGTAAGGGCCACAAGATGGGGACAAGTAATTTAGGACACTATCTCCCAGTGCGTCCTTACTCCCACAAGCCTGAACAATATTGAGCTTATCAACATTTTGACAGATGATAGAGGAAGACAAAAAGAATGAGACATAAAAATAGAAGAAGGAATACTTGGAAAGAGAAGGGAGTTGAGTGGAATGAGGGTTGAGGAGGGAGACAAAAGAGGGCAATGGGGAGATATTATTACAAATTACAGTATTTAATATATTTAAATTGTCAATTTTAAAAATATTAGGTAAATGTAACCAAAAAAAGATTTGAGATGGGTGAGACATACCTTATTTTATAAAGTTGGAGAGGAGCAACTGGGAAACAGAAACAGAAAAATCAACAGACCTCAGAGTGTTTGCAAACAGAAGAATTTTTTTTTTAAGAGTATTTAAGAAAGTAGGTCTAGCTGGGTGTGGTGGCCTTTAATCCCAGCTCTTGGGAGGCAGAGGTAGGAGGATCACCATGAGTTCAAGGCCACCCTGAGACTACATAGTGAATTCCACTCAGCCTGGGCTAGAGTGAGACCCTACCCCCCCCAAAAAAAAGTAGGTCTAGAAATTAATTCCCTTAAAGCTGTGTGCTCTGAGAAGTCTTCATATACCATGAATAGATACCACACTTTAAAAACTACTACACTAGATTATTTCCTGAACCATTAGTAGAGGTTTTAAAAATGAAATTCTTAGGGTCCGGGGTTCCGCAGTAAAAGCACCTGTCTGCAAAGGCTGCTGGCCTGGGTTTGATTCCCCAGCACCCATGTAAAGCCACATGAAACAGTGGTACAAATATCTGGAGCTCATTTGCAGCATCAAGAGACCCTAGCATGCACTAATATGCTCAAATAAAATATTTTTTAAATAAATTTATATTTTAATCTGGTTTTAACTGATGCTCAGCTATAAATGAATGATAATGCCTTAAAATATAATACTTTCAGTGGGCTTTGTTTCCTTGAAGGGATCATTTGTAGTATGTGAGGAATGTTATTTTGCTTGAAAGGGAATAATTTTTGTGGCTTATACCTCTTTTCCTCTCCATAAGGAAGAACTTGCCAACCAGGGGTCCCAGCATAGCAACTCAGGTCAGTAGTACCTTTCTGGGACTGTGCCTCTGAGGTTCTCTGGAACACACTTAATACATATAGCCAAGACTCCATAAGCAGCTGGCCAGTACCTGTTCCAAAGCCCAGGCCTGCTGCTATCTCCTTTTCACTTTCTCCCAAATTCCAGTCCTGCATCTATCTCCGCTAATATCATGGCCTGTAAAGTCTGGAGAATGATGAACTATATGAGAATCTTGGCCATGCCAAACTGTGAAAGTCAATCTCAAGCTATCTCAAACCCTCTCAATGCTGTGTTTTTTCATTAGAACTCTTTTTCCAGGTGGAGATGTGTAGACTCTATGCCCTAACCTTCAGCCTCCCTTTCTTGTCCCCACTCTCATCCAAGCCATGCTGTGCAAATCCAAGGTTCTTCAGAACCAAGTTTGAGCTCATCACCAGCCCTAAATCCCCTAGCCTGTAACAGGACAGAGGCAGTCAGGCATCCAAAGAATATCAGCCTCACTCTAGTCCCTACATTCCAGAAAAAGGCCCTTCTCTTGAACCTCAAAATACAGAAGACATGAGGCTCAGAGAAGCAGCTGTCCCAGGGCCCCTGGGGAGGCCCAGAAACTTCATACTTGCCAACCTCCAGCTGGTGAGTTTCCTGTAGCTAGTTCCCAGCCTACCCTGAGCCAAACAGGATAAAATCCTAGAAGGCCTGAGTACCTGGCAACAATTACGGCTCTGCACAATGCCCCCCCGAGATGCGTACACCCCTTCCACTAAACAGACCCAGAACCTTTGCAAATATTTCAGTTCAGACAACAGAGGATGAGGACAAAGCCTGAAGCAGGGAAGAGTCAGAAGAGCAATGCCCAGATTCAAGAACCAAACTTCTGCTTTGGCCTGCTAGAAACTCATAAAAATAACCCAGAGCAGCACACACTCCTTTTTAAAGGGAGGAAGATGGACATTCATAAAAACAAATTAAAATGATTAAGAAGAAAATAAAAATTTATAATCAATAAGTAATGGCTCCGTGGTAGAGTTTGCCTAGAATGAATGGATAAATATGGCCTAGTAAGGCAATGTTAATAGGATGAGAATAAAAATTACTTGAAAATTATTTTTTAAGAAACACTACTGAACTGTTATCACTTCCCAGGACATTAAAGTTGTTTACATAACACTGTCTAAAATATCTGTAGAGTAACTAGCAGATCATTTCCAATATTTACTGTTATATATGTGCAATGTGAAAATTTTGATGGAAACTAAGTCTCTTCGATCCTATAATAGAACAGCTAGACAGACTATAAAAAAAAGAAGCTTATTTGGGCTCACTGTTTTGGAATTGCAAAGTCCCAAGGTGGCTCAGAAAACAACACAACAAAGAGCACACATATACATCTATGTCTAGTCTTACTCCCGTTTCATATAAAGCCACCAGATTCGCTTATGGGAACTCCCCTACCAATGCCCTTATCTAGTCCAGATCATTTCTCTAAGCCTCTATCTGTAACACCATATCTGGATTAAATTTCTACAACCTCATAATCAGAAAGAACTGTGAACACATGAGCCCTATCGAAACCATAGCATGCAGCAACCACCAGGCTCCCTGGTATTACTTGCAATATCATTATTAATGTAGGAGACTTGTTTTAATGTAAGAGCATTGAGATAAGTAATGCTATTTGCTTAGAAGTATACAAATAGCAGAAAGACAAAGCTCTCTCTCACTTATTTGCTAGTAATAAAAAAAAATGTATGATTCTATTCATATGAAGGGTACTCAAAAATACTCAAAAAAAGAAAAAGAAAGGAGGAAGGAAGGAAAGAAGGAAGGAAGGAGAAAGGAAGAAAGAAAGAAAGAGGAAATAGAATGGTGGCTCCTAGGAGTTGAGGGGGTATGTAATAGGGAGTGAATCTTAATGAATACAAAGTTTTACAAAATGAAGAGTTCTGTGGATGGCAAGGGTGGTGGCACAATGTGAATGTAATTGATGTCACTGAACTTTACACTTAAAAATAGTTAAAATGAGTCAGACCTGGTGGTGCACGCCTTTAATCCCAGCACTCAGGGAGCAGAGGTAGGAAGATTACTGTCAGTTCAAGGCCAGCCTGGGACTACAGAGTGAGTTCCAGGACAGCCTGGGCTAAAGGAGACCCTACCTTGGAAGAAAAAAAAAGTTAAAATGATAAGATCTGTTTTTGAAACTAATCAAAGAAAAGACCTTTCTTTTATTTTGGTGACTGCCCAGCTTAGTGCATGCTAAGCAAGCACTCTATCACTGAACCTCATCTCCACCTATTAGTAAAGACTTGAAATTGACAATATTCCATCCACAAAATCTTTCCTGCAAATTAAACATTTCTATTACTCTGTTTTAGTGCAGAATGTGAGTGCTCTAAGGAATTTAAAACACACATAGGGCTGGAGAGATGGCTCAGCGGTTAAGGCACTTGCCTCCAGTGCCTAAGGCCCTGGGTTCAATTCCCCAGGACCCACATAGGCCAGACCCACAAGGTGGTGGCCCTGGTGCACTCTCTCTCTCTCTCTCTCTCTCTCTCTCTCTCTCTCTCTCTCTCTCTCTCTGCATATCTGTATCTCTGCTTGAAAATGAATAAATAAAATATTTTAAAAAAATAAAATAAAATAAAATAAAATAAAAAATAAAAATAAAAAAAAATAAAACACACATAGCCAGACATGGTGGTACACGCCTTTAATCCAAGCACTCAGAAAGCAAAGGTAGGAGGATCGATGTGAGTTCAAGGCCAGCCTGAGACTACAGAGTGAATTCCAGGTCAGCCTGAGCTAGAGTGAGACCCTACCTCAAAAAACCAAAAAAAAAAAAATTATATATATATACATATATATGAACATACACACACATACATACATATATATACATACACACATACATACATATACACAAAATAATTCCTGAAAAGACCCATGTATCACACCCACCAGGGCCCAAGAAACATTGCAGAGGAAGTGGCAGTTTAAATGAGTAATGCTCTCACTGCTAGCCAGAGAACCTTCTCCATGGAGATGGTGGTAGACACTGAGAAGACTCAAAACTCATCAAAGCAGAAAATAAGAGGCTGCAGAGAACATAACACTAAAGGAGACTTTTTTTATTTTTTTAATATTTTATTTATTTGAGAGAGAGAGAGAGAGAGAGAGAGAGAGAGAGAGAGAGAGAGAGAGAGAGAGAGAGAGAATGAGAATGAATGGGCACAACAGGGCCTCCAGCCACTGCAAATGAACTCCAGACACATGCGCCCTCTTGTGTATCTGGCTTGACATGGGCACTGGGGAATTGAACTCAGGTCCTTCTGCATTGCAGGCAAGCACCTTAACCGCTAAGCCATCTCTTCAGCCCAAGGAGACTTTTTTTAATACACTCCCCAGAGGTAAGGTTTCACTCTAGCCCAGGCTGACCTGGAACTCGCTCTTGTAGTCCCAGGCTGACTTCAAACTCACCTCAATCCTCCTACCTCTGCTTCCTGAGTGCTGGGATCAAAGGAGACCTCTAACACACCCTCCAAGGTTCAGGGAACATTGCAAAAGACAAGGAAACTGTGAGGCATTGTCCTCCAAGCATGAACCAACTGGTGCATTCATGGCTCCACAGTGATGACTGATACCCCCCATGGAGAAGGACCCCCCAGGGGAATGGAGTTGAGAGAGATGGGACAAAATAGGATAATCTGATAGGAATATGACCAATTTAGAGGATGTTCACATACTAAAGTTCCCAATAAAAATTATTTTTAAAAATTGTATGCAAAAAAAGATCTGAAACAAATATTTGTTGGTGTACATGGTGGAGTACACATGTGTTTGCATGTAGAGGACAGAGGACAACTTTGGGTGTTGTTTCTCAGGTGTCATCACTTTTTTTGGATCAGGGTCATGTCTTGAATTTACCAAATAGGCTAGGACTGGCTGGCCAATGAGCCCCAAGAATCAGACACCTCCCAAGAGCTGGGATTACAAACATTCATCACTATGCCTAGCATTTTTTACATAGGTTCTGAGAATGAAACTCAGGTTCTCATGCTTGTAAGGCAGGCACTTTACCAAGTTATCTTCTCTACCCTCATAAGTATTTTTGTAAGTAAACATTTATCTATTAAGTATAAAGTTTAGATTTTCTATCTACACAGGAGAGAAATATAAACAAGTAAAAATTACTTAACTCAGGTTCCATGTAAAACCAGAATATCTACTTAAACAGCTTATATCAATGCTGTTTTACCTACTTAGCACTCTTTGCTTTTGGAGGAAAAAGACATGTCGGGCATGGTGGTGCATGTCCCTGTAACACTAGCAACTAGGGAAGTGGAGGCAAGAGTTCAAGCTCATCCTCAACTACATACCAAATTTAAGGCCAGCCTGGGCTATGTAAGAGTCTATCTCCCCCAAACTCCATGGGGGGAAAAACATGTTTTTAAAAAGTTTCTAGGGCTAGAGAGATGGCTCAACAGTTAAGGCACTTGTGCCTGTTAAGCCTGATGACCCAGGTTCAAATTCCCAGTACCCACTTGCACAAATATGCACAGAGGCGTATTCATCTGGAGTTTGTAGTGACTGGAGGCCCTGGTACACCCATTCTCTCTCTCTCTCTCTCTCTCTCTCTCTCTCTCTCTCTCTCTCTCTCTCTCCCTCCCTCCCTCCCTCCCTCCCTCTTTCTCTGCTTACAAATAAACAAATAAATAAATAAATGTATGTATGTTCTTGTTTGTGGTGAAAATGTTTGTGCTACAAGTATATTTGTTTTTAAAATGTTATATTAAGTTGTTTAAAATATTTATTGAACAATTCATAAACTATTTCTTCTATAATAGGAATTCATATATGTTAATACTTTTCTTGATATATCAGACATTATGAATGTATGATTTGATGGGTATTTAATGATATGTCTTAGTATTTACAAATTTATATTTATTCATTTTTTTTATCTTCTGTCCTTGAAATGAAAAGCTGAAGTTCAAACAATTCACAACTTATAAACTTACAAATTTACAAAACCCAGAAATTTATTTGCAAATAATAATTTATAATATAAGAACTCATAAGGAATGTTATAATGGCTGGTTAGATTTCCAGAAAACCACACTTAAGTCTGAAACCTAAGGTCCAGCAGGCAGTTAGTAAGAATGGTATTTGACTCACCAACACCCCTCCCCTAAAAATAATGTGCCTAGATGATGGGGAGATAGCTCCAGAGTTAAAGGCACTTATTTGCATACACCTTGCAGACTTGGGTTTGATTCTCCAGTACCCACAGGAAGCCAGAAGCACAAAGTGGTGAATATGTCTGTGTCTGGAGTTAAGTTTGTAGTGGCAAGAGGCCCTGATGTGCTCATTCTCATTCACATTCGCTCTTTATTTCAAATAACTAAATAGATTTTAAAATAAATAACAAACCTAGTTCCTTAAGAAAAACTAAAATGGTCTCTAAGCCTAGACTTCAGAGCAAGATTTGGTTGAATTTCTCACTTATGAGAAGCCCAACTTAGAAACTAAATGTCAGAAATCCAGTTAGTTGTGGATCATGGTGACCAAGGGATTCTCTAGTATATATGCCTCTAGCTGCAAAAAATGTGTTCTAGCCAGACTCATCCCCAGTATGACAAAATCCTTAGTTTCTTATATAAACAGAAACTAAACAAACTGTCTACATAGTTTTATTAACAGAAGGTCCAAAACTTACAAAGATTAAGCTAAACTGACCTTCTCTGGTCTAGGATTTTGATTCTTAATCAGAAACATATGTCAGAATCAAAAGGGGAAGCATTTGAAAAAAATGCACATACCCTTGCCTTTATCCCATGTTGACTTAATCAATCTCTGGCAGATCTGGAATCACACAGATCTTGAAAAAACCATGAAAGTTATTTGATACATACCTCAAGTTAAAGATCACTTCTTATAAGGACTTTACATCTTTTTTTTTGGGGGGGGGGGGTTCTGAGGTAGGGTCTCACTCTAGCCCAGGCTGAACTGGAATTCACTGTGTAGTCTCAGGGTGGCCTTGAACTCACAGAGATCCTCCTACCTCTGCTGCCCGAGTGCTGGGATTAAAGGCATGTATGTGCCACCACGCCCAGCATACATCTTAAGTAATTATTTAAATAACCATATATGGTCATTGAAAGTAAAAAAAAAATTGGGCTAGAGAGATGGCTAAGTGGTTAAAGGTGCTTGCTTGTAAAACCTCATGGCCTGGGTTTGATTCCACAGTGCCCATGTAAACCCAGACACACAAAGTGGTGTGTGTGTGTGTGTGTGTGTGTGTGTGTGTGTGTGTGTGTGTGTGTGTGATTCATTTCCAGTAGCAAGAGGCTCTGGCACACCCATTCTCACATGCGTTCTAATAAATAAATAAATAAATAAAATTTTTTTTCAAAAATCTGTATTTTTGGCCAGGCATGGTGGGTGCATTCCTTTAATCCCAGAACTTGGTAGGCAGAAATAGAAGGATTGATATGAGTTTGAGACCAGCCTGGGACCACACTGTGAGTTCCAGGTCAGCCAGGCCCAGAGTGAGACCTTACCTTGAAAAAAAAATCCACATTTTTGGTCATCCATATTATCTTGAAATAAAAGACCCCAAATTCCAACCATATAGCACTGAAATAACAGGCTCAAGACCAAAGCAGGTAGTAGTAACCCCAAAAATACCCTGAAAAATTGTCAGAACCCAAAGTTCTGCTTATTTTTAAAGGGGGGGGCTGGAGAGATGGCTTAGTGGTTAAGGCATTTGCCTGCAAAGCAGAAGGACCAGAGTTTGATTCCCCAGTACCCACATAAAGCCAGATGTACAAGGTGGCACATGTGTCTGGAGTTCATTTGCAGTGACTGGAGATCCTGATACTTCCATTCTCTCTCATTCTCTCTCTCTCTCTCTCTCTCTCTCTCTCTCTCTCTGCCTCTTTCTCTCTCTCACTTTCTATCAAATAAATAAATAAATTCTATCATGTGTGATTGAGTACCACATAGTCCCACCACTAGGCGAGGATCATTCAGGACTTACCATAGGATTATTAACTGTGAACAAAATCTAAAAACATCTCCACCCATGTACCTGTCTTGGGATGGTTAAAAAAGGTAGGGAACAATCCTATTTTTGCACAATTTTGGCACACTCTGGTAAAAACTTAACTGCTTGTTCCCGGAAAGTTGGATACACCTAGATGGAGCACATGCTGGCCTACTACATTCATAACCACACATTTCACATGAATACAACATTCCTGACAATCTCAACACATTTTTCTAAGAGTCATTCTCTCCCTCTACAGTTGCAGAAAAGACATAGCATCACAAGCCTGAAACTGCTATTCCTAAAAAGACCTACTTGGATTTAGGAAATGTTATTAACACAATCCTAACTTATTTGAAATTGACTTACTGCAACTAAACCACTTGTACAAACAGTATGTTCGGTGTTCAACACCTTTCCTTCTTAGGCAAACAGTTCCTAGGTGACCAACACAATCAAAACTTTGGGGCTAACTTTCCAGCGAGCTTCCCTGATGGTAATATTTCATGTGTTGTCATAATCAACGGTGGAAGGACTGAGCATGCCCAATACAACGCCAATGGAAAAGGACTCTGACATATGTGTTTGGCTTTCTTTGAACTCGACTCCATGAGCCTTTCTCCTTTGCTGATTTTGTGGGGTTTTCTTTTTTCACTGTATAAATTACTAGCCACGAGTATAACTCCATACTTTGTCCTGTCAGTCCTGCTAATAAGTCATCCAACCTATGTGAGGCTGGGGAATCTCTGAAACACACATGCTCTCTTGTCCTTAAATTCCAGTAGTCATATGCCTCCCATCACACTGAGCTGATTACTTTGTCCCAGTCTTCAGTGAAATAATAGAAGCAATCAGAAGTGAAGGGCTTTGCCTTTGTACCTTCAAATATACTCACTTTAAAAAACAAAAAAATACTATAATGATGTTCCCTTCTTTCTGCATCATCAAATTCTTTCACCTTGCATGGTTAAAAACCTTCCCTAAGCTCATACCTCTCCAGCTACCACCAAATATCTTCACTCCTCATCACAGTAAAACATTTTTAAAGTATGTCTACATGTCTAGCTTCTACTTGGCTCCATTTTTGCTTTTGCTTTTCTCTTGGACACATTCAAACTATATGTTCCTTTCATCTGAAATGCTTTTCTTCTCACTTCCTTGGCTATAGACTTTATTTTTCTTCTACCTTATTGGCCATACTTATCTGGCTCCTCTTCCACCCGCCAAGTTCCAAAAGTTAGGTGCCTCCATTCAGTGCTTGGCCTGGTTCTATTTCCCATCTATAAGATCCCTTACCCAGTGCCATTACTTTAACCTGTAAGTTCATGAATTTAAAATTTGCATCACTGGGATGGAGAGATTGCTCAGTGTTTAAGGTGCTTGCCTACTAAGCCTGATGACCCAAGGCTCGATTCCCCAGTATCCACATAAAGCCAGATGCACAAATGGGTGCATGCATCTGGAGTTTGTTTTCAGTGGCTGAAGGCCTTGCCGTGCCCATTCTGTCTGTCTGTCTCTCTTCAGTCTCTGCTTGCAAATAAATAAGTATATTTTTTAAAAATAAATTAAATTTGTATCACTTGTCTTAACCACTCTAACAATGAATGTCTCCCCAAACTAACATACAACTCTCTACTATCCAAGCTTAATATGGCCAAAACAGAAAAGTATTCTTTTTTTTTTCATGTTTTAGTGATTTAATCACCTTTTTTTTAATTTAATATTTATTGTCCATAATGAGTTACATTATTTAGTGGGCAAACCATGCGTTGTTATCCCGACTTCCCCAATTCCCCCCCTCCCCATCCCTGATCAGTTGTATATCCTCCTTCGTGGGCTGTCTGTATTAGTCCTTGTGGCAAGGGATCCTGTATATCTTAGTATTCATCCTGGTCTTCCTGGCCC
>PVHP010004590.1:0-45802 GCA_004024765.1 Zapus hudsonius | reverse complement strand
AGGCTCTCACAATCTTTCCGCCCCCTCTTCCGCTCAGTTCCCTGAGTCGTGGTGGGTGAGTAATAAGGCTGCTTTAATGTTGCGAGCTTAGAGGTCCTTGTGTCGAAAATCCTTGGTTTCTGTCTCATTGGCCTATCCTATGTTGATTGAATGGCTGTGGCTATAGGTCCCTTGTTCATCTGTCATTGTCTGCTGGGTTCCCTGAAAAGTATTCTTTTTATATTTTTAGACAGGTTTTCATTTAGCTTAGGATGCCCTTGGCCTTGAACTATGTAGGAAGGCTCCTGCCTCCCCTCCCAAGTGCAAGGCAGAAGTACTCTTTATTCTCATCCATCTACAGTCCTCCCCATCACAGTAATTCTCTCAGTAATGGAAAAATTTTAATACCTGTGGTTAAGAGTGTGTCCTGGAAGACAGATAAAATGGTTTGGATCTTGGTACCACCACTTACTATGAGACCACAGACCTGTGGTCTTATCTGTCAAATAAGGGTAATGCTACTTTCTTCATAGGGTGATAATGACCAAATAAGCTAACCCATTCAAGTTTCTTAATGCCTGGCACACAGTAGTAAATACTCAGTAAATATTAGTTGGTGCTATTGATGTGGTTGTTCAGGCAAGAAACATGAGCTCCATCTTTGCTTTGGTCCTTTCTTTCCTTCAGTGGACACAGCGAGTCCATTATGTAATTCTGCAAATTCTACAGAGCACACTGCAGATCTCCAAATTCACTACTATTGCCAAGTTCAAGACACCATCATCTCTCTGACTATTCACTATTCACATGACCAATATCCTTTCAAAACACAAATTCAGAAACTTTTCTCTCAACTCAAAACTCTCCAATGGCTTCCCTTAGAATAAAATAGTGAACTTCTTTTCAGGTAGTCCCTCATTCCCTTCCATTAATCACTCTAATCCAGCTGCACTCGTCTTCATTCTGCTCCTGCTCCCATCTTAAGGACCCTGCACTCACTAATCTCTGCCTGACATGCTCTCATCTTGGATGGTCATTTGCCTGGCACCTTCTCACCTCTTACAACTCAGCTCACACATCACTT
This sequence comes from Zapus hudsonius, assembly GCA_004024765.1. Classification (NCBI taxonomy): domain Eukaryota; kingdom Metazoa; phylum Chordata; class Mammalia; order Rodentia; family Dipodidae; genus Zapus; species Zapus hudsonius. Next base: position 44,739 of record PVHP010004590.1, on the reverse strand, counting down.
CCCTAATAAAGGCTTCCATAGCTAATCTAAATTACCACTTCCAACATTGTCATGCCATCACGTTTATTAGATCTTACCAATATCTGAAATAATTCTATTTATTTACATTTATTTCCCAACTCTCCACAAATTAAGATGCAAGCTCTATAACAGCAGAAATTTGCCCATCTTGTTTATTGTTGTATCCCTGAGAAATTGATAGCTGCCTCACAGCAGATATGCAATAAATATGCCTTAAAATTAATGAACTCCATAAATATTAAATCATGGCAAAAAAAATCTACAAATCTCACGGCTTCTCCTGTTTTGGTAGAAAGCAATTTCCAACATGCTGGCCTTAAAATTAAAAATAAATGGATTTCAGTGTCTTCCCTTTTGCCACAGTCAAATTCAAATTACAGAGTAATAAGCCTTCAGAAATGGCCTCCACCTGCAATTCCAGCCTTACTTCCCATTGTGCTGCTATTCTCAAGGAGTCTTTTCCAAGCCTAAGCCTTTGCACTTTCCTGCCTCTATACCTACATCTTACTACTGTGGCTCTCTTTCTATGTCTATTTCACAATATACTATCTTCCTGCAGGTCGATTCAAATGTCACCTCCATGACAGGTCCTTTTCTACTCCCCACTCACCAAAAGAAAGTTTTCTTCTCTGTCTTTTTGTTGTTGTTTTTGTTTTTTGAGGTAGGGTCTCACTCTAGCCAAGTCTGACAATATAATTCACTATGTAGTCTCAGGCTGGCCTCGAAATCACAGCAAGCCTCTTACCTCTGCCTTTTGCTGGGATTAAAAGTGGACACCATCACACCTGGCCTCTGCCTCTTTTATTATAAGTCATTTTATTTAAGTCCTTGAGAAATAGGAACCACCTGTTGCTCATCTTTATTGTTCCTACATACACATACAACATTGACAGGCATGGTGGCGCACACCTTTAATCCCAGCACTCAGGAGGCAGAGGTAGGAGGATCGCTGTGAGTTCAAGGCTAACCTGAGACTACATAGTAAATCCAGATCAGCCTGGGCTACAAGACCCTACCTTGAAAAAAGAAAGAAAGAAAGAAAAAAGAATGAAGGAACGAAAGAATGAAAAAAGAAAGGTGGAAAAATACACACATTTATTATGCAGAATAAATTTTATCAAATTGACTTTAAATACTTTCTCCTAACCACACCTTCTGCAGTTATCACCAGCAAGATATACTGGAGTTTATTTATGCTGAAGCTTAAGAGATAATACTAGTATGACATATATAAAAATAATAATCCAAGATTCACACTGCTTACCAAAGGAGTACTATAAGCAAATTTTATAGGCTTCCAAAGAAAGGATTAGTCAGTAAAGGAAAACAAAGATGAGAAAGTATTATTTTAATGACCATATATATACAATTTTAAATTAAAATTTAATTATAGATATAATTCATTGCTTTCCACATAGCAACACTTGCCCAGAATCCCTGAGTACATTTTTAGAGAAGACATCACATTTTTAGAGAAGACATCACTTAGGTGGTCAGAGAAAAGACACAGAGCAACATAAAACTTTATTGTAGCAAAAGTAATTCCTACTGAAATGTTCTGAATAAATTGTAAGTCACAAAGTCAATTGTAGCAAAGACTTACTTGTGACCAAGCAAAACCCAGATTCTTTCTAAATAATACCCTAATGTTTGTTAAGATAGCTATATTTCCCTCACATAGCTCATGTACCTCAAGAATCCCATCAACATCAGTCAATGACTAGTTCACAAAGAGATGGGGTAAAATTCTGGCTACTTAAGACCAGGAAAGAAAGATTTCAGGGGTTGCTGGGGGGGGGGGGGATCTTACTCCTTTTGGAAGGGCTGCAGTAAGCAATTCTTTTCCAACTTTTAGGAGGCAAGCTGCTGCAGTGCCATCCTATAAGCTTGAGGAAAAACTGTTAAAAATTAGAAGTTTATATACTTCAGTAAGACTCACAGAACCTGAATGTTTGAAACCTTTGCTCTTGCTAGATCAACCAGTAAAACTTTCCTTACTTTTGAAACCAGTTTGTGTTAAATTTTCTGTTACTTCTAACCAAAACCATACTATCAACCCTCAATTTATATCTTGCAATCAATAACCTTTTGGTTAATGTACTATCATCTAAAGCATATTCTAAACACCATCAGAAATTTGACCTAATTCTGCTACAAAAATCTTAAATTCAAAAAATAAAGTACAAATAAATGTTGACAAATTTTCTTTTAAGTTCATTTTAAAGAAAAGAGAACTTGAAGGCTGGAGCGATGGCTCAGTGGTTAAGGCACTTGTCTGAAGACAACTTAAAAATAACAAATAGCTCTGGGTTCTATAATATACTGTCATAAAAAATTATCACTGTTGAAAAGAAATAATTCTTCCCCCATAATGCCCTATGAAACCTGTCTTCTTTTTGGCTTTTCCTGATTCAGGAGTTGTATCTTTTATCATAAACTGGTGATACAAACTAAAATTCCTACTTTCTTTTGGAAAGAAATATGTAAAGCTACACAACAAAAAGTTCACTAATTTCTGGCTAATGAATGCCAAGGACTATCTATCTATACAGGAAGCTGAGCAAATACAAACAGAAGCAGCTCAGTGCTCACAGGGTTCAGAGATAAAAATTGAGAACTGTACAAAGAAAGCACAGGAATTAAGTCATAAATACTGCTCTTTCACTGAATTGTAATAATAATAGAGTGGTCGCTAAAAATGAAAACTAGTCAGAATTAAGCTGAACAAAATCACACTAGTCATCAAAACTCCATCTCCAATATTCTGAAATAAAACCATATATAACTTTACAATTTGGAAGCTTTTGAAACTGGAGAACTTTAGGATAGAGTAAGTAAAAATCAAATGAAGCATTTAAGTAGAGTGAAAGTTCTTTTGTGAAAAGAAAAAAAACTAAATTATAAATTTTGCTGGCATCACTTCATAAAACTTTCTGGATTTTCACTAAATAAGCTAAATAAAAGAATTTTAGAAATAAATGACCTTTTAGAATTTTAAGGTAAAGCTATGTTAGCTAATTTTAAAAAATATTAAGTGTTATCTGGGCATGGTAGTACACGTCTTTAATCCCAGCACTCAGGAGGCAGAGGTAAGAGGATCACCATGAGTTCAAGGCCACCCTGAGACTACACAGTGAATTCCAGGTCAGTCTGGGCTAGCGTGAGACCCTACCTCGAAAAACCAAAAATAAATAAATAAATAAAATTAAGTGTTAATGAACCTTAGAGATTTTTCATCTTAATAATTCCAATCATCAGTGAAGAAACTAATACTCTCACACACAAAAAAAAATACATTCAAGAACTGAAATACAAGTCAAACACACTGCTGCAAGGGAAATTACTGCTGAGGCAAAAACTTCTTTGGCATTTCCAAATACTAATTATATAATTTCCGTTTAGTTCTGTTTTTTTCAAATTGCATGTTAAATTGTATGCTTTATTCACATATTTTGAAAATAGAATATACAAACTATCAAATATTTCACCCTAACTAAAACACTTTTAAACCGTGTGTGTTTACTGCTACCAAATTACTCTAATAAGTATATGCATTCTTTTGATCCTTGGTTAAAGAATTAAATTTGAAAACTAAAATGATTACACATTTAAGATGTAAGCATTTATGTAAGCATTTTAAGGACAGTACAGCGCTTACTAAGCATGAACAAGGTCTTGGTTCTAAACCCAGAAACAAATTTTCTTTTTTTTAATTGCCAGTGTTTTATTTATAGCTTTACTATTTTGAATATGTTCTCTTATCCTCCTAGATAAAATGCAAAAGTAAACAGAGAAAATTTAAAGTATGCAATCATCAACACAACAGCAAGTGACCAACAAGCCTGGAAAATAAAGTCAAAGTAGCCTTGATCAACAGTGTAGTCAACAAACTAATGAGAGTGCTTTCTAATATAGGGGAATAAAGTGCTGTAAAATTCAGAAATAATTTCTACTGGGGTATATTTTTCAATATCCACGAGTGTCAATATTACTGATATTCAAATTAAATAAAGTCATCCATGAAAAGCCTAGCTCAGGAGTAGTTAGAAAGCTGTTCAGCACCTTTTGTAACAAGTTTGTCTTAACCCTGGCCTAAAACAAAAATGAGGTGTACTATGGTTAGACTTCAAGAAGGGATTCAAGAGGGGGGAAGAAGGGAAGGGGAACAAAGGAGGCTATGGGAGGGGATGATATAATCATTCCGATATATTATATGTATCTGTATGAAGGTTGTCAATAAAAAGGTAAAAAAAATAAAAATTTTAAAAATATAAAAGAATAAAACCTCAAGTGCCATAAAGCACCAGCAAGGCAGACCCAGACCATGAACAGATTATCTAGCTATGGGATGGTTGGAGTACTCATGAGATGAGAAGTCATTTACATACTAAAGGATTGATCACATAAATTAATAAATGAAGGATAATGAGAGCCATGCTTCTCACTGATTATTGGGAAATAGATGTACAATATGAAAAGAAAAAAACTGGAATGAATCTTATAGTACTGGACTGGAATTAGCGGTACTAGTGCAAGTTCATTCTCTTTTGTATATAATAAACACAGAAACAACTATCTAAGAACATGGATACAGAAAATAAATATATAGATATGCACATGAAAACAGATAGGTGAGTAGCTAACTAGTGAGACAGATCTGGATGGACCAATGAAAAGATAACACTTTCCAGAAGCAATACAAAATAGCAATCAACACACAAGGAGCCCCTATCTTATCTCCAACAGACAAAATACTTAAACTAAAAGGACTGTAAGTCCTTGAAAAATCCACTGATTCCAAGGCCAGGGTAAGAAAGATTCAAAACAAGCCTGAACCATTATCCCATTACATCAAAAAGCAAGAAAGTGCACAAGGAGTCATGGGGGTTCGTCAAAGGACACAGAAAGCCAATTAGAGGGGTCTCTTACTATCAAATCTGGGTCTATATAAGCATCAAAATAGGAAGCTACTAACAGCTATCAGGGTGACAATTTAAACTATTTACCATGGCATACACAATTTTTATACGGCCCTTGTCTACTCCCCTAAATCTTTTTTTTTTTTTTCACAAAATTTTCAGGTCACCAGATCAATTGCTCAGTGGATAAACAACTTGCCACACAACTCTAAGTACTTGAGTTCAGATTCCCAGACCCCATATAAAAGCTGGAAGCTGTGGGGGACTTCTATAATCCCAGTGTGCCTACAGCCAGAAGGGAAGCAGAGACAGAATTTCCCAGAAGCTCACAAAGGGAGCAGTAAACATGAGATCCTGCTGCAAACCACCAAGGTGGAGGGAGAGGAGTAACCCAAAGTTGTCCTCTGACCTCCACACGCCTGCTTATAGCATGTGCATGCCTGTGCTAACACACACAAACATGCACAAATAATTTTTTAAACTTAATTCAAAATAATCTCAAGCTTACAGAAAACATGAGCAAGTACAATACAATTTTTTTTCTCCTAAACCATTTGAGCATAATTTGCTATTTTGTAATGAATTCTTGACTATATTAGTTACGTTCCCATTACTATGACCAAATGTCAGACCAGAACCAACATTAGGAAAGAAAGGTTTATTTCACACTATAGTTTGAGGTTGTAGTCTATGGTGGCAGAAGCTTGAAACAGCTGATCATATTCAATCCACAGTGAAGAAGCAGAGATCCATGAAACTGCTACTCAGCACACTTTCCCCTTTCTACTCAGTGCAAGACCCCATGATGCTGCCCACAGTTAGGGTGGGTCTTCTTACTTCAATTAACCTTGTCCACAAAATCCCTCGCAAACAGTCCTGGAAATTTGCTTCTATGGTGACTTTAAATCCTGTCAAATTGGTAACTAGTTATTAACCATCAGAAGGCCATCCTTTTAAACCATAACTTTCTACCTAAGGTCCCTAAGCCCATGGCCACCCACTGAAAAATACTTTCAGCTTCAACATTCCCTAAAGTCTTTAACAGTCTCATCATTCTTCAAAAGTGTAAGTTCAGAGTCTCTGCTGAGATCCAGGCAATCTCTGTAACATCAAAAAAACAACATACTTTCAACACTTAGAATGGCAGAGTAAATATCCCTAATCAAGAAAGAAATAGGACATGGAAAGGAAAGATCAGACCAAAAGAAGACCAAAACCCAACATGGCAAACTCCAAATCCTACCCTCTGACATCTGAGACTGGTGATGGAGTCTTATCCAGGATCCAGTGAATTTGAATAGCCCCACCACTCTAGCTCTGATGCATGTAACACTCAGTCTCCCCTCTTGGGCCCGCTTCACTCTGGGCCTGAAGCTTTCCTTGGCAAATACCCTATCGTCTAGCACTCCCAATATTCTGTGATCTCGGTTTCAACTCAGAGTTCACCTTCATAAAGTTTCATATGCCCTCTAACGGCCTCCTTGCAGAGTCCAACCCTACCATACCCTGCTGGCCTCAGCAGCTCTCTGGAACCATAGTACAACACTCCACGGTCCCCTCAATCTTGAATTTTCCATGCCTCTCAAACTATTATCACATGGATGATGTTACCAAGTTCTGCTACCAGCTTGGGGAGAGGTGAAGCCTGGCACCCTTGGACCACAGCTGTAGAGGCCTCTGTATGCCTTCCAAGTAGAGCCTGGAAAACATTTCCCTACACAGTTGTATCTGAACAGGGAACCCCTCAGTTTAAGCTTGCTTCCTACAAGTGAATTTGAATTCCTTCAAGGTTTTTACCTTCAGAGCATCTTTCCTATTATCCCAGTGCACTGCAGGTTTCTTGTCAGTGGTGCTCATCTCTTTAACAAGTACAACTGCTTTCTTAGCACCAACCTGAATGTTATCCTATTAAGATTTCTTCCACCAAACAAATTAGTTCATTACCTGGGAGGGGGTGCTTGTTTGTTTTGGCAAATCCATTACTTTTGAGTTCATTGGCATTCAAGTTCTCAGGACACAGGTAGAATGCAGTCAAGTTCTTTGACAGCATAATAATGTGGTTTTTATAGTTACACACTGCTGGGATGAACCTCCAAACCAGGCATAGTTATGGGAATAAGTGATTTATTGAAACTACAGATCCAGGGGAAGTTCCATAATGAGAAAGAGGCTGGCCTCTTTTCACAGGTCCAAGCAGAAGAGAAATCCATCACCAACACCCCAACCCATCCCCACACACAAAAACAAGCAAAACAGGCAGGGGGGTGAAGGAGATTTCTTTCCTTAGACTTAGGGTGGGGTCTTGAAACCCTATCCCAGACTTGTTGGCTTCCTGAGTCTCTGTAATTTCCTGCCTGCATTGTCCTCTCAGGAAGGGATATTAATTTCTAGCTTCCCTTAGCTTCCTGCCCCCTACTGAGAGGCTGCCTTCCTGTAAACATCCTCAGATACTGTGATGGTTAAGTTTTGATGTCAACTTGACCTTTCAAGTAATCTTGGGTGCGTCTCTGAGGATGTTTATAGGAAGGCAGCCTCTCAGTAGGGGGCAGGATGTAAAGAAGCTCAAAAGAAGCTAGAAGTAAACATCCTTTTTTGTGTGGGCAGTGCAGGAAGGAAAGTCCAGAGACTCAGGAAGCCATTAAGTCTGGGGAAGGGTTGTAAGACCCCACCCTAAGTCTACATAAAGGAGAAAAAAATTCTCTCTTTGGCTCTCCTGCCTGTTTCCTATTCTGTGTGTGTGGTGTTGGTGATGGGTTTTTCTCTCTGCTTGGACCTATGAAAGGGAAGCAGCCTCTTTTGCATTCTGCAACTTCCACTGTATCTATAGCTACAAGATTCCCATAAACTGTGCCTAGTTTGGAGATTCATCCCAGCGGCGTATGGCTGACTGCAACAGAAACCCACCCAAGATAATTTAAAAAATCAAGTTGACAACAAAACCTAACCGTCACAATGAACTTCCTCTAGACTACTTCCTGGTAAGAGTCCTTATTCCTCTGAAACCTCATGAGCCTAGCCTTCACTGTCTTTTAAAACCTTCTAGTCTTCCAGTCTCCCATTAGAAAAGCTCCAGTCCCAAAGGCCTACAAACCATATGGTCAGGTTAAACATAGCTATAATTCAACTTTGCAATTACTTTCTTGTTGCTAGACCAAGTATCTGACCAGAAGCAACTTAAAGAAGGAAATGTTTATTCCCGCTTAGTTTAGGTAATAGTTCATCATGGCAAAGAAGGCATGGTGGCAGGAACTTGAATCAGCAGGTCACATTCAGTCCACAGTGAAGAAGCAGGGAGCAATGAACACTGCTACTCAGCTTGCTTTCTCCATGGAATGATGCTGCCCACAGTTAGGGTGGGTCTTCTTACCTCAATTAACCTAATCTAGAAAATCCCTCACAGACATTCCCAGAGATTTGTTTCCATGGTGATTCTAAATACTGTCAAGATTCATAACTAGTGATTAACTACCACCTAACCTAATGACTAATACAGAAAAGGAAAATAAACTCACATAGCTATAAATATAATTTAATGAAGGGCAGATATATGATTTCAAAAGACTTCCCCACAAAATGACTTTAATTAAAGGGGAAAGAATGTGTTTTCTTGATTTGTTTGTTTTGAGACAGGATTCAATAATTTGCTCTGTCTGGCCTCAAACTCACAATGTAGTCCAGGCTTGCCTTTTACTCATGAGTCTCTTGGTTCAACCTCCTGAATGCTAGGATTACAGGCACATGCCAGCACGCCCGACCCAAAAAGTCACAACATTGGAGAAATCTGGCCGGCTAGCAACATAACAAGCAATGAGGCAATGTGAAATCAATGTAGCAATTACAAAGATGCAACAAGAGGAATGCAGTATCACTTCTGTTATAGTTTTGTTATTTAGCTTTTTGTTGTTTTGTTTTAGAAGTAGGGTCACAATCTAGCCAGGCTGGCCTGGAATTCACTATGTAGTCTCTGTCTGGCCTCAAACTCACAGTGATCCTCCTACCTTGCCTCCAGGTGCTGGGATTAAAGGTGTGTGCCACCACTGTTGGCATTTCTATGATGTGATGGTTAGGTTTTATTGTCAACTTGGATCTTTTTAATTTATCTTGGGTGGGTCTCTGAGGATGTTTACAGGAAGGCAGCCTCTCAACAAGGGGCAAGATGTAAAGAAGCTCAAAGAAGCTGGAAGTAAACATCCTTTCCTGTGTGGGCCATGCAGGAAGGAAATTCCAGAGACTCAGGAAGCCATTAAGTCTGGGATAGGGTTGCAAGACCCCACCCTAAGGCTATATAAAGGGGAAGAAATTCTCTCCTTGGCCCCTACTACCTGTTCCTTGTTTTGTGTGTGTGGTGCTGGTGATGAGGTTTCTCTCTCTGCTCGGACCTGTGAAAGAAGGCCAGCCTCTTTCACTGTTCCAGAATCTTCCCCTCAATCTGTAGCTTGAATAAATCTTTTCCTCCCATAAACTGTGCCTGGTTTGAAGATACATCCCAGTGGAGTGTGGCTGACTACGACAAAAATGTATTATCTAAATCTAACCATGAGAAGACAAATTCAAATCAAGGGTTTCTACAAATGTTGCAAAATAACTGATCTATAATCTTCAAAACAGTAAAATCTTAAAAGACAAGAAAAATCTAAAAACCTGGCTCATATTAACACTACAAAACAACATAATAGCCAAATGTAACACGAGTCCATTTTGCTATAAAAAATATTATAAGAGCAACTGATACAACTCAAATGAAGTGATGCATGAATTCTAAGGATTTAGTGATAGTGCCTCACCAATGTTAATTTCTTAATTTAATAGGTATGTTGTGGTGATGGAGAAGAATGTATATAATGCAAAAAGAATTAGTGACAGAACATCAAGGAGTCAAATTACTCTCAAATGGGTCAAGAGAAAAAACATTGTACTATACTTGCAATGTTTTCTGTAAATTTGAGGTTATTTCCTTTTTTTTTTTTTTTTTGCTCTGTGTGTGTGTGTACACATGTGTGTGTATTGTATGCATGTGTATGGACCCATGGAGCATTCTATACACTTGTTTGCAGCAGTGTGCATTCACCTATGGTAGCCAGAGAATGTCAGGAGTCCTACTCTATTGCTCTCTCACCTGTTCTTATTTGAGCCAGAGTCTCTTACTGATGATCCCTAATCACTGAGCACACATGCATTAAGACAGAGAGAGCTCCAGGGATTATCAGGTCTCAGCTCCCCTGAGAGACTTAGGTCACAAATGTGCATGGCCATACCCAACTGTTAATGTGAATTCTGGGGATCAAACTGGAACAGTCTCTCAGACCACATCAGGCCTTAAAGTTGCACATGAAGTGCTCTTAACCAACGAGCCAGTCCTAAAAAATTATTTAAGGAAATTTTATTTAAAGTACCTGCTTGTAATGCTACCCATCTAGAGTTCACATCTAGAGTTCGTTTGCAGTGGCAAGAAGCCCTAGTGTGCTCATTCCCTATCTCTCTCTCATTTTCTCTCTGTCTCTGCTTGCAAATAAATTTTAAAAATTAAAAATATAGATTTTTAAAAGTTAAAACATGATTAGGAAAGTAGAGAAGGACTATATAAATCATTGTTTCTGAGTAAGCATGTTTATAATCTCAGGACCCAGGAGTGACTAATATGCCAGGTTAACCAAGATACTGTGAAAAGAAGTCAAGTACTACTTAGAAGTGTCCTGTCCCAAGATTAAAAAGATAATATGCTTGCTAGACAAGATGGTGCATGCCTTTACAGAATTCTGGAAGTAGAGATAGAAGGATCACTGTGAATTCAACGCCAGCCTGTGACTACAAAGTGAAAGGTCAGCCTGGGCTACAGTGAGACTCTACTTGGGGGAAAAATATGTATTTGACACAGGATTGCCAAGTTTAAGGCCAGCCTGAGCTATATAGTGAGATCCTGTTCAAAAAAAAAAATCTGTATATGCTACACTGAGTTTAAATGTCATCCTGAAAGCAGTCAGTAATCACTGAAGATTAAATAGGATGTTGAGGGCTGGAGAGATGGCTCAGCGGTTAAGGCACTTGCCTCCAGTGCCTATGGCCCCTGGTTCAATTCCCCAGGACCTACATAAACCAGACACACAAGGTGGTGGCCCTGGTGTGCTCGTTCTCTCTCTCTCTCTCTCTCTCTCTCTCTCTCTCTCTCTCTCTCTCTCTCCTCTCCTCTCCTCTCCTCTCCTCTCCTCTCTCTCTCTCTCTTTCTCTCTGCTTGAAAAATGAATAAATAAAATATTTTTTAAAAATAGGATGTTAGCCGGGCGTGGTGGCTCACACCCAGCACTCCGGAGGCAGAGGTAGGAGGATCACCATGAGTTCATATTTTGTTAAATGTTTCCAGGGGTTTGCTGGTGAACAGTGATGTAAATATACTTGTCAATTTCAAGCCATTGGCATGATGTCATTAAAAGAGTTCAGGAAAAAGAAGAAACTGGGTGTGGTGGTGCACACCTTTAATCTCAGCACTCGGGAGGCAGAGGTAGGAGGATTGCCATGAGTTCAAGGCCACCCTGAGACTACAGAGTGAATTCCAGGTCAGCCTGGACTACAGTGAGACCCTACCTCGAAAAAACAAAAAAAAAAAAAAAAAGGAGAAAAAAAAATAGGATGTTGATGTAATCAAATGTTTATGTATAAATTTTGTGCTTTTTTTTAAAAAATTGGAATGTATAAGATCACAGTATTTTCAGGTTAGACACACAATAGTGATTAAAGACTATTTAGCATTTGATGGGAAAACAAAAGTGTGATTAATAAGAGCAGTAAGATCCAGGAATGGATAAGTCCACTTAAACAAGTTTATTAAAAATACATCAACTAAGCCAGATGCACATAAAGGTTTAATCAGGATAACTCATGAGATGCTGCATTTAAATGGCATTACCCACAGTCAAGAAGGCAAAAGATGTAACAATATGATCACACTCAATCGTAACTTCAAGCAATGTCCTTAACACAGCAGTGAACTCCTAGAAGAAGCTGCTACCATGTATCAGTCAGAAATAGTGACACATTACGAAAGCATGCATTAAAAAAAAAGACAGAAATAGGAATTAAGCTTGTAAATATTGTGGTTTTAACCATATACTCTAGGAAAATGCAAGTATAGAATATGGTGTCATATTAATTATGTCAAATTAATCATATTTATGATGTCATATTAATGTGTCAGGTTCACCACATACCTGAGCTCTGCTCAGCTTTTAAATGTTTCATACTGTGATTATTGGTCAGGGCAAGGCCATAATTAGTTAGCAATACAGTCACAAAATGGAGCTCTTAGTCAATGCTTTCACTAATCTTTTCTAGCATATTTTTTGTTTTGTTTTAATCTCAGCACAGAACACTTTGAAGTAGATGCTTTTCTGCTTTTCACAGTATGGAGCTTTATCCATTCCTAGTAAACACTGATACTTAAGGATGTCTAACAGGACAATTATATTGCTTTTACAAAAGTTCTCTTACAGTCTAATCGGCTTTTTTCTATTTCACAGTTATGACAGTATCTCTGTACCCATGTATAGACAGGCAGCTAGAAGACAGGCACACTTTACTGGGGAAGAGTCACTAGATTAGCAGGAGCACTTTGCAAACCAGGAGCTGGATTATTAACTTTCCCAAAGACACAGATCAAGAATTACTGGCCTTTGTCAGCATGTATATAACCCATGATGAGATCCACCACAACTTAAATTCTGCCAGACTGGGTTCTAGGCAATACAAGTGAAACAAACCCTCACCTGTGTTTGCCCTCTGATGTACACTGTGAGAATATTCAAAAAGCAATGTTGTAGAAGAAGGTGGGAACTTTCTATCACATAACCAATGTAAAAACTCCTGATATTGCCTATCATTGACTAATGTAGGCTAAAATGTTCAAAAACCTGGTCAGCTGCTCCTCATAAAGAATTCCAAAGTTGAAATGATCTAGGAAAACTATGTCAAAGCTATGGAGGCTTCTGCCTCAGAACTTTAGAAAATGTTTTCCATGAGAGTGTACTCTGTAAAAAGGCATGCAACAAGCACTACTTCCCAACTTTATATATCCTATTAACCCTTTATTCTCAGAGTATTTATTATATCCCTTGAAATAGCATAGGAAGTACTAGTAGAAAGTGTTCATTTTTTCATACTTAGAGCACATGGATCTATGGGTACTGCATAATTTTTAGTCCATGAAAGGCACTAAGTGAATATACATAAATGATGTCTAATCTTCTCAGTTGAGGTCTAGAACTCTACCACTAATCTGCAGATTAGAACTACAAAAACATAAAAATAAAATGTGACTAGCCACTTTAAAATAGTTGTTAGTGGTGGTGGAAAGACTGAGTATTAGTTTACTATTTACCCAAAAATAGTCCAGCTATTAAGAATAAAATAGGAGTTGGGAATTTATCTCATTGGTAGAGTGGGTTCAGTGTCCAGCATGGTAGGGGAAGGACACAGAACATTCTAATGTGAAATAGCCTAAAAGAATAACTAAGATATTGGTTGCATGGTCATACAAAGAAAGAAATCTCCAATACCAGTGTAAATTAGTAAAATATTATCAAGATTCAAATAATGGTTGGTAGTAAAATTATTGATATCCTTTGATTAGTACTGCTTTACATATATATATATATATAAAATGGCATTTTGGTTCTTCCTTTATAATAAGGCTAGGCAGAATAGAAATTTAAAATTCAGGGCTGGAGAGATGGCTCAGCGGTTAAGGCACTTGCCTCCAGTGCCTAAGGCCCTGGGTTCAATTCCCCAGGACCCACATAAGCCAGACCCACAAGATGGTGGCCCTGGTGCGCTCGCGCTCGCTCTCTCTCTCTCTCTCTCTCTCTCTCTCTCTCTCTCTCTGCTTGAAAATGAATAAATAAAATAAAAATAAAATAAAATAAAATAAAATTCAGAATGGAAAGGCTGGAGAGATGACTCAGTGGTTAAGGCGCTTGCCTGCCAAGCCTAACAACTAGAGTTTGATTCCCCAATACCCATGTAAAGCCAGATACACAAAGTGGTGCATGCATCTGGAGTTTGTTTACAGCTGCTGGAGGCCCTGCCACACTCATTCTCTTTCTCTCTGCTTGCAAATAAACAAAAATTAAAATTAAAAATCAAAATGGGAAAGAAACCAACAAAATGCAACTATAAATCACCAGGGAAAAAAAGTCATACATTTGTTTCACCTTTTGACAAAACAATCTAAGTAAGTGTGTCCACTTTCCACAGTTGATAAAATAGACTGAAGACTTTAAGTATCTTGCCTAGATCACCCAGCCAGTAATTAAAGAATCAGTCTAAAACCTAAGCACTTGACTTGTTTTGAACAATCAAGTTGATTGCCCTCTAGGATTATTATCTGCCATCCTAACACCCAGAACAAAATCTTATGTAATCACAGAGTTCTAATTATTTACATGCTGCCAAAACAGCACCAATTATATAGTTATATATATATATATATATATATATATATATATGCTGGCACACAAAACATATCTATTGTAACACATAACAATAGAGTTCCACACTAGTCAAGATGCCCAAAAACATCTGCTTAGCTATAACATTGTTACCCTGGGGGCGCAGAAGAACTGGACAATACTTTGCAATAGATTATGAAATTACATAGTTGTTAGCATTTTCTTCTTAATATCACAAATGAATGAAATCTTTTCAGACATGCAATATTTTTGTAATATATTACAATTATAGTAACTAAGGCTACCAAAAATAAGTGAGAAATTTTGAATTTAATGTAAACATCTCCATAGAAAAGCAAGTTCAGTTAGAACAAGAAAATGTCCTACAAACTTATCAGTGGAGAAGTTGCCAATATAGCTCTAATTCCAGTACAGCCTATTTCTAGATGATTTTATCTACAGCATCACTGGTACTCCACCACAATTAAGTTTGTCTTTCAGGTCACATAATTGTCACATAAAAAAACAATTAACAGTCTACAACCATAACCAAATAAAATATAACTTACTTAAACTTGGATTGTCTTTCTAAACTACAAAGTATCTCATTTCTCTTAAAGTTTCTTTCTAACCTTGACAGAGAATTAGTTACAAGAAAGAGCACTTCGCAAAGTGGATTTCATAGAACACTTGTTACCATTTACTCTACAGATAAGACCATTCTATAATCAGATGAACATTGTAAATTCTAGGATAACCTGAAATACTTTAATGTTAAATTCCATGTAAAATAACCTCTGCTCCCCAATACATAGAAAGTGCCTTAATAATAGCACATGGATTTAAAGAAGCGCTAATTCCAAAACAGAAGGAAACATCTCACAGAGTAAGATTAAAAGACAAATTACAGCATCGCAAATGGGGAGCCAGTTTTCCCATGAAAAACAAAATGCTGCTCTACATTAGTGATAGATCCAAGAAGAAAGGCTGGGTGGATAAAGGCTAGCCATTCCCACCTAACTGAAAAATAGGTGAAAACTGTAAAGAGGAAGGATGGAGAAGCTGGTATTGGGAGATCAATCCTGAAGTTCTGGTAAGCAGCAATGAGATGACAAACAATAGTCATTCTTATATCTGAAATAACATGTAGTGTAGGTCATTCAAAAAAATCATTATGAGATGGCTCAGTGGTAAAGGCACTTGCCTGCAAAGCCTGATGATCTGGGCTCAATTCCCCAATACCCACATAAAGCCAGAGGCACAAAGGGGCACAAGCATCTTGAGTTCATTTGCAGCAGCTGGAGGCCCTGGCATGCCCATTCTCTCTGTTCATTCTCTCTGTTCATTCTCTCTCTCTCTCTCTCTCTCTCTCTCTCTCTCTCTCTCTCTCTCTCTCAAATAAATAATAAAATATTTTTAAAACATTATGTTAAGAACTTCCTGACTTATTAAGATACAACAAAACAGCTGAGCAATTCATGGTTCCGATACTTACAACTTGAAGTCACTCTCATTGAATTCTATGAGCAATAAAGAATGAGAAAAGCCTATAGAAAATGCTTACATACATCTATGTAGAGAATCTAGAGTGATGGGAAGAAAGAAACCAGCAACTACCACCATCATTTACCTCACAGGTTCAGTAAGTTCATAAAACTTTGACAATTAATGAAAAAGTCACGTTCACTAGCCTGAAATTAGAAAAGGAAAAGAGGCAATGAAACATCAAAGAAAATACAAAGAAGGGAAGTTAATTCTTCTATCTAGTAAAATCTTCTAAAGTAAAAATACCCAATCAGGCCAAGGCAAAACTCAGGGGGTAGACACTTGTTCGCAAAAATACCCAATCATTCAGCCAGACTGAAGCGCAATTTAGGAACACAGTGTTCTCTCTCCCCATTCTCCCCAGACCATTCTCTCCTTTGCGCCCCCCTCCCTTCTTCAAAACTCCTCTCTCTCTTCTTGCTCCTATTCCTCACCTATACTCCCCTTCATTAAATTCTTTATTTGTCCCTAATCAGTCACATGTCCTTTATTAAAAAGAAATGTCTGCCAGGTATGGTGGTGCACACCTTTAATCCCAGCACTTGGGAGGCAAAGGTAGGAGGATCTGTGAGTTCTCCGCCAGCCTGAGACTACATGAGTTCCAGGTAAGCCTGGGCTAGTGAGACCCTACCTCAAAGAAAAAGAAGGAAAAAATGGAGGGGAGGAGTATCTATTTTTCAATGCTAAATATTCAACATATTACAACTTCATTTATACTAACATTTCAAACTCATGATCTCAGTCTACAAGAACTATAAGAAAAATACAAGAAAATGTAAGCATTTTGCAAAACAATACTTATTCTTTCCATACATAAGCTTGATTATATCCTAGTCATATCTAACTTTTTAAATGCTGGTTATACTTTGTATATTAATTTTAAAACCCATCACAACCAACAGGATGAAAAACAACAAGTTTTTATATACAATTTGCTGACACAGTAAGACTACCAAAATACAAAAGGGTTTGGAAAAAATTGTTTCACTGCCATAAAGAATTGTTCAATGAAATACTAATTTGTGCCAACTTCAGTTCTTTAACCCTAAATCCGCCTGAGCTTACTATGAAATAGTAATCAAGTCCTACAATGTATGGGGAATTTCATAAACTTTCCAACAGATTTGTTTCAAACTGCTATGGCAAAGTGTGCCTTAAATTTCCATATGAAAATACTTCTAAAATTCTTAAAGTATTAATTCTGACATCCCTTTCTCACTCATAAAGCAATATTATTTTAAAAAGAAAAACGGGCTGGAGAGATGGCACTTGCTTGCAAAAGCCTGACAGCCCAGGTTCAATTCCCCAATACTCACATAAAGCCACATGAACAAAGTGGCACATACATCTGGAGTTCGTTTGCAGTAGCATGAGGCCCTGGTGTGCCCATACCCACCTCTCTGTCTCTCTCTCTCTCTCTCTCTCTCTCTCTCTCTCTCTCTCTCTCTCTCTCTCTCAAACAAATGAGTAATAAAATATTTAAAAGAAAATTGTGATGTTCCTTAAAACAATTAACCAATTAATCGATATTTCAAGTTGCTGCTTTAATTGACATTATTTGACAACTACCTCTGAAAGAGAAAAAGAAAAAAGGGGGGAATAAAATAGCCTCCAACCACTTATTGAACATGTTCCTACCATGTGTCAGCATTGTTTTAGGTAAAATAAATGTACTTGTTCCTAGATTAGAATATTAGATGGCAAATATAAAGAAATAATGGGTGTTCTACCTATATTTTTAACACATTTACAGTGACCCTAATACTTACATAAAAATTAATTTAATCATCCATATTCAAAGACAATTGTGATAATCGTGGTATGACTAAGTTCCATTCAGGGAAAGCTAGCAGTGGGGACCAGTGGGCATAAGAGCAAATAAAGCATCCTAGAAAAGATTCAGCATCTATAAGGCCATCATCACCTCAGCTCACATGTGAATGAAGAAAACGTGAACAAACCTTAAAGCTACTCCAACAAAGGAAAATGTTTACTCAATAGTACTTGCTGGTGTGCCCTGTAATAAGTTTATTAATTACACTATTCTCTGTGTATAGCATACATAAAATCTGAATAAAGTAGAAAATTGGTTACTTAATGGCAATATATATAAAATATTACAAAATAAAGATCAATAAGCATCAAAAAGAATTAGAGATATACAGAGAGCCTTGCAAGTGTCTTTTGTACTAATAATTTACATGCATATTTTTGAACAAATTGGTAAAGAATTCCTTAAAATTTAAATTTCCTTTTTCACAGAAGGAAGCCAATTCAATGACAATAAACCTATTAGTCATCACTTATGAGTTAGTTTATAAAAGCAAAATTACCTCTCCAATTCTATTATCACTCTAGTTATACTATTGACATCATAACTATTAATAAACCATACTCACTCCAAGGACTTCAAAACAAAGGAAATGAGTCTTTCAAATCTTATGACTGTAGCTAGAAAACAATACATGTAAGTAAATTTAAAAGTGATCTATGGTATCAAGGTGCTTTTCTCCTCGGGCTAGTTAGTACTCAATGGTTTCATCCCCTCTTCTTTCCTATTCTGCTTATTTCCTTCCTCAAGCCATTAGTACCAAAAACAAGATATGCTATCAAAGAAAACAATACAACTAACTTGATATTGGCAGCTTTCATATTATGATATTGTTAAGAATAAAACTACTGAGTCTCTTAAAAGATTTAAATAACAAATTTTTTTAATTATTAAAAACAAACCATGGGCTTGGGAGATGGCTCAGCAATTAAAGGCACTTGCTTGCAACGCCTGGGGTCCCAGTATATATGTAAAACCAGATACACAAAGTGGCACATGCAGTAGCAAGAGGCCCTGGCATGCCCATTCCCTCCCATCTTTCTCTAACAAATAAATATTTTTTTAAAAATAAAACCAAAAATGACATCATAAGGCAAATTTAAATTTTCAGAGTTCCCCAATAAATAAAAGTTTTTAAAAAATCAAACTGAGGTCAATTCACAATCTGAAAGCCTGCATAATCAAAAATCATTTTAATACAATTTAGGTAACTGAGAATGAAATGGAACATTTCCCCAAACTGTAGTTATCAATTAACTCATAAATGAAGAATGACTGATTTACAAAATTTAAATGAAAAGCTATTACCATTACTTTTTTAAATTTTATTTATTTATTTACAAGTAGAGACAGAGAGAGATCAAAGAGAGACAGAGAGAATGGGCAAGCCAGGGCTTCCAGCCACTGCAAACTCCAGATGCATGTGTCACTTTGTGCATCTGGTTTTATATGGGTACTGGGGAACTGAACCAGGGTTAAGCTTTGCAGGCAAGTGCCTTAACTGCTAAGCTATCTCTTCAGTCCATCCATTCATTTGTATTAAAAAATATTATTTTATTTATTAGCAAGGAGAGAGAGAAAGAGAATGGCCACCACAGGGCCTCTTGCCACTTGCAAATAAACTCCAGACATATGTGCCACTTGGAGCATCTGGCTTTACATGGGTACTGGGGAATCAAACCCAGTTCATCAGGCTTTGCTAAGAAGTGCCTTAACGGCTGAGCTATCCATCTCTGCAGCCCGCATCCATTCTTTTTTTTTTTTTAACTTTTTATTGACAGCTTCCATAATTATAAGCAACAAACCATGATGATTCCCTCCCACCACCCCAAGATATCATCATTTTTTTATTTTTAATATTTTATTTATTCATTTTCAAGTAGAGAGAGAGAGAGAGAGAGAGAGAGAGAGAGAGAGAGCGAGAGCGCACCAGGGCCACCACCTTGAGGGTCTGGCTTATGTGGGTCCTGGGGAATTGAACCGGGGGCCTTAGGCACTGGAGGCAAGTGCCTTAACCCCTGAGCCATCTCTCCAGCCCCAGATATTATCATTTTTAACCTGAATTCCTCATTAACTTAAAACAAAATGCTACTAGATGTGATACATTTCTTGCAACTTTGCCAATCTTAACTTTGAAGCAAGGAACATGCTTAAAATACTGCCTAGCCTAAAAAGTATACAGAATAAGAGTTGGGCATGGCAGTGTTCACCTTTAATCCCAGCACTTGGGAGGCAGAGGTAGTAGGAGGATCACCTTAAGTTCAAGGCCAGCCTGAGACTACATAGTGAAGTCCAGGTCAGCCTGGGCTAGAATGAGACCCTACCTCCAAAAAAAAAAAGTATACAGAATAATGCCTTAGAAATTCTATTCTCATAAGTGTTGAAAAACAGTCATCTTAAAAGACTATATAGTTTTATCATGCCATATATCAGACTACCAAACACACAAGATGTGAAGGGTGCAACTAAACCTTCCCTTCCAACTGTGGCATGTCTCTGGTTTGAAATTATTTTAAATTTATTGAGCTGGGCATGGTGGCACACGCCTTTAATCCCAGCACTTGGGAGGCAGAGGAAGGAGGATCACGAGATCATGAGTTCAAGGCCACCCTGAGACTACATAATGAGTTCCAGGTCAGCCTGGGCTAGAGCAAACCCTACCTCAAGAAAAAATAGATAGATAGATAGATAGATAGATAAATAGATAGATAGATAGATAGATAGATAGATAGATAGGACTATAATGAATTCAGCCAAACAATTGATTTTTTTTAATTTTTTGTCTTAAGTAAATACATATGTATACCAGGTGTTCTTATACATATCAAAGAAACAACATCCAAGAAAACATAGTCTCCGGAGAATACATGGGTCAATTTAACAAAGCACGAAAATATTTCATAGCACAAAACTACAACACAAATGCTAACCAGAAGGCAATAGGGAGTATGGTTTTCCCTTTAATCAGTTCTTTAGAATTTTTTTTTTTTTTGCAATTGGAACATACATAGACTTCTACTGTTTTGCAAATGAGAAAGGATATTAAATGGCTATCACAATCATGGACTATAAAGGATCACTACGGAACTATAATTTAAGAACTCAAACTCCAACTCTAAAACTATCAAAGCCTTCAAAATGAAACACTACAGGATTTCAAAATTTATGGAACATAAATGTAAAAGGACATGTGCTTTATAAAATATTATCCCCTACCCATAAAAAGGCAAGTAACTCACAAAAACAGTACCAACATCAAAATTATCTTTCTCTAGAGACAAGATGCTTGAAAATGGGCCAGATTTCTTATTTCCCCAGTATCGTGCTGGCAGTCTGTAAAATCATCCCATTCACATTTGCGAATATTTTAAACCCATCATGCCAGCAATCAATCTTTTAATACTTTCAAATTAGACAATTAAAATTATGTGTAGGCATTCTTCAATCAGTGGTTGACTGGAGAAACAAATTATAACTAAATATCAAATCCCAAACATCAGCATTTGGACTCTTCAGAAAAATAAAGCTTTGAGAACAAAGATAACTCACGCTAATAACCAAATTCATCAATATTCTAGAGGTACAAAATACTAGTTGGCCACAATCTTCCCAGAGTCACTACCAGACTGGGCAATGGGAGCTGCTGATGTGGGACTTGACCAGCCCAAGTGGAACACCACCACCTAGCAAACCCTTCAAGCTTGAAGGTCACATGCAGCTGTCTGGGGCATCCTTTATCTATCCGACTACAACAGGTCTTCTAAATCGTATCCACACTTAGAGACCGATGCTAACCAGTTCAGACTGAAGTTCGATTTTGAGTAAAACCTAGCTCTGAGCTGTGCTGAACATTCTCCACCATTTACTGTCACAGATTGTTGAGGATCTGTCATTTCATCTTGGGAACCTGGCAATGTTTGCATGTTCAGTTTCCCTTGCTGGTGTAATACAGAGATGAAATAAAACCCACTTGTCACCACCTCCGGGTTCCTGTTGTCCTCCGATAAACACAGATACTTCAGCATCTCCTCCCACTTGGAGTGATTTCCAAAGACTGGGAAGGAATGCTTGCACCAACAAATACCTTCCCATTGAATGGTTGGCACACTGCCTGCCACGCATTAGGCAACGATCTCAATGCTTCGTTTCTGCCCATCCCGAAATTTGTTTTATATCTACGACTGCTGCCCTAAAAACACAAATGCTGCATCTTGAGTTCTACAACAGCTAGACCATTACATCAACGGAACAATGGAGTGGCAGTTTTACTCGTGGAAAAATTGCTACCAAAAACTAGTGAAAAAACTTGAATAATTGCCGACTGTTCTTTTATTGTAACTATACATTTTTCATGACACTGTAACGAATCATCACTCCCAGCAAGGATTAAGAGGATTTTTTTAAAATACAAACTTACCCCATTCTAGGTATTCAAGAATGTTCTTCTCTCTTCTCAATGGAGAATTATTGCATTCATCATAAAGACAGATGAGTATATCCAGTAGGGTCTCCACACTGAAGCACTGCCCATTGGTCCGAGCTGGCCCATCCAAAATCAACTGTTCCAACTGTCTCAAACGCACTTCTCCGGACATGTTGGCTTCGATTGCTGCTGGTTTTCTTTTAATTGCTATTACGATTCTTACTTATTTGAACCTAAATTTTAAAAGGTGTGGTTTTAAAAATAAACCACTTGTGATTCCAACAACTGTCATGCAAAGCCGGTGCTGAACTGAACATCCAACACACCAGTAACCTCACTTAACTGAAGAGTCTTCGATTTTACCCATCAACATATATCTTGAGGGTAAATTTCCATAAAATATATTTAATATATTTTAAAGAATAATACAATTAAATCGTATACTTAAATAATTAAAAGTACTACAAACTCAAAGAGTCAACACTTGTTTCAGATATTTTAAAAAACAAACAAAAAAAAAAACTCTTCTCCTTCATTCAAAATTCAATTCGTGCAACATAATCCTGAAACGGATCCGGTTGGATCATTAATGAATAAAGTCTCCTTTGCATCAGCAATTCACTTCCCGGGAAGAAGGAAAATAGAAAATGTTGGGGGGGGGACAGAATGTATAAGAGGGGGGAGGGAAAGGCAAATTTTCTGCTGCAAATCCTCCCAACCTCCACTTGGAGAAGCGGGGCGGCGATCCTCGACGGGGCAGGCAGGACCGGGAGCCGCGATCGCCCGGTGGCTTCGGGCTCAGTCCCGTGTCCAGCCCAGAGGCCGGCGGCGAGGACTCGTCATGACCGTCCGGGCTCCTCCCGGGGCCTGGCCGGCGGCGCGGCCGGGATGAGGCGGGCTGCGGCCGGGCGGCTCTCGCGCCGAGCTCCGGGGGAAAGGCGGCGGCGGCGGCCGCGGCGGCTACTCGTCCGCGCGAGCCCGCTCCATGGCGGAGGCCGCTCGCGGGCCCGGGTCGGGCTGGGCCGTGCCGCCGGGCGCAGCGCCCGGGCTCCCAATGCCCCTGGGCGCGCTGGCGGAGAGGGATTCAGAGGCGCCGGGCAGCAGCCGCGGGCGCCACGGCTTGGGCAGCGGCTCCGGAGCCTTCGTCCCAGCCCGGGGCTGAGGGCATCTTTCCCGGGCGGGTGCTGTGGGAGGGACGCCGCCGCTGCCGCTGTGGAGACCGGAGGCTGCCGCAGCCCGGCTTCCCAGCCACTCCCTTCCTCCTCTCCCCCGCCCGCTCGCCCGCCCGCCCTCCGCGCTCGCGCCCTGGGCTCCGCGAGGCCGCTCCCGGCGCCGCGCCGCGCCGCGCAGGCGGACGCCGACGGACCGGCCGGATCCAAGATGGCGGCCCCGTGCGCGCGCGCGCCCCGCCCCCTCCGAGCCTGCGTCCCGCGGACCTCTCGGAACCGAGCGCAGGCCCCCGTGGGAGGGAGGGATGGATGGATGAAGCAGGGCGGCGCGGGCCTCGCGGAGGAGGGACCCGCTCAGCGGGCCCCGGGCTGCGGCTGCCGCAGGGGGAAACGCAGGGTACGGAAGCCGGGGTGGCCGCGGGAGCTGCGGCAAGACGCGGCGCGGGCGTGGGAACGAGGCCACCGTGGCCCGGCCGCCGTCCTGCACCGCGGAGACCCGGCGGAGGCTCCCGCTCGGCACGTGTGCGTCGGGCTCTCCCACCGCCTTTGCCCTGCGACCCTCCCCACCCCGGTGTGAATGAAGCCTGGGTTGTTTTCTCCAGAAATATTCTTTTATTCCTCAGCCAAGGTGATGGATGGCCTACGGAGGATTCAGCTTGTGAATCAAGACGGGTCCCCGCTGTCAGCAAACCCTCTGCCCCTGTCTGCACGCGGCGGGGACACAGCACACTCGTCACCCAGGGGCACAATGCAGCAGAGGCGGGTTGCTGAAGACCTAAGGCACTTAATAATACCCAGGGGTTTGTGATCTTGGTTTAAAGAGAGCTCCCTACAAAATTCTCGTGGAAGATTCCACACGTGATACTACTAAACTGGGTCATGGTGTTTTTATGTCTTCGTTGAAAAATTTGCCGTCCCCTCTGTGATTTTCCTCCAAAACATAATTATTTTATATTCCTGCCCTTCACCCATACCCCTTGTCCAGGGTCATACCCCTAAAGGGTCTTTTTGACATCTCATTAATAGGGAAGCAGAGAAAGAACAAGAAATGGGGAATCTAGAAAATGAAGGCTAATAGAAAAAGTTGCTGTGATTCACAAAAATTGCGAATCTTTTGTGAAATTTACCCCTACCAAGTCTATATTTGCCTGGCATAAATAAGGACAACATTATTTTTCAATATATTCTTGACACAAGTGATTTTTAAATAGGTTCAGACAAAAAGTCAATCATTTCCAGCCATGACATCTTTGTATGTCTGTGTTGTGTATTATACAAGTGAAAATGTAATCCTAGACTAGATATTGATCATTTTGTATTATTATCTCATCAACAGTGCTTAACACATTTTAATTTTAAAAATGTCACATTGTAAAAATTTTATAGTCCCTGCAATTACTAATAAACATCTACTTATGCCAACAAATACTCCACAACACAAGTTTTAAATATGAGATGAAGTAAAGAAAGAAGCAATTCTTTCTGTATTTTCAAGGGCAGTACCAACTCCAATTTATTGAGCTGCTAACATTTAAGAAAATTAAAAGGACCCTAAATTATTTCAGTTCCCATAAATGTTAATTAGTGATATAAACTGCAGATACTACTTACACTACTTTTTTTCAGGGCTGGGTGAGAAACTCAGGGTGTCAACATGCTAGGCAAAACCTCTACCACTGAACCACACACACCCCAGCCTCCAACACAATTTTTAACAAAAGAGTCAAGCTGCCTGTCCCTTCTACCTATTCTATCAGCATTTGGGTACCACCCACAGTCCAGAGTATTGAAGCTTACTAAATAACCCTTCCCATATTATTTAGAGAGTAGAGGGAAGAATTTAGTTTTATTTAAAAATAAAAGCACAAAGAAAAAGAAGAAGGTTGAACCCAATCAATTTTCCTTGAATAATTCAAGCTTGGACACTTAATAATTAACTAGACACTAAACACATTGTGCAGGTGTATTTTAAATGTTCCAGCTGAAGTGTGAACATACTTGTTAATGAAACCAGTCTTAAGCCAAAGAAAGGCTCAGCCCCAGAGGTCCTCCTATAGTGCTTGAAGTGTTCCAGCAAAACATGGGCTGTCTGGTAAGATATTCTTTGGGAAAAGAGCTTGGTAGATGTCTTTATTGTGGAATTCTGCTTAAAGGCCAGAGACTAAAGTATAGCATAGTAAACACCCAGCTTGGTTGAAGTTATCAAAGAGATGTATGAAGATGCTAGGAATTAATCCTGCTTTTCAGAAAAGGTACAGAAGACAGAAAGATACAGAAGTCATTTAACCTTGTCCCCCATGCAAGCTATCTTCAACTAATTTTCAAGGGGAAGAGCAAGAAATTCCATCCACCAACTAATATAACAACCTGCCCCACATGTACCCTGGTATAACTTAGTCCAAAATTAATATGGGTTCAATGTTGGAGAACAGGACCAAAGTGAGTGCCATAACAGGGCTTAAATGACTCTATGTCTGTCTGCAGCTTCAACCAACCACAGATCAAAAATATTCAAAAAGGGGGCTGGAGAGATGATGGTTCAGCGGTTAAGGCTCTTGTCTTCAAAGCCTAATAATCTAGGTTCAATTTCTCAGTACCCATGTAAAGTCAGATGTGCAAAGTGACACATGCATCTGGAGTTCGTTTGCAGCAGCTGGAGGTCTTAGCATTCTTGTTCTTTGTCTTTCCTCTCTCTCTCTCTCTCTCTCTCTCTCTCTCTCTCTCTCTCTCTCTCTCTCTCTCTCTCTCTCCTTGCAAATAAATAATTTTTTAATAAAAGAAATCGAGTCAGGTGTGGTGGCACATGCCTTTAATCCCAGCACTTGGGAGGCAGAGAAGTAGGAGGAGTTCATGGCCACCCTGAGACTGAATTCCAGGTCAGCCTGGGCTGGTGTGAGACCCTACCTCAAAAAAAACCAATAATAATAATTAATAATAATAATAATAAATAAGAACTGAGAAGATAGTTCAATAAGTAAGTTTTTATTGTTTAAAAAAAATAAAATTTAAAAAGAAACACATGTTTTTGCTATTCTATAAACAGTTTAGTATAACATCTATATGCATAGTTTTTACATTGTACTAAGAATTTTAAATGATCTAGAGATGTTGGGAAGTATATAGGAGGGCATGTGTAAATTATATACAAATACTACCTCATCTTATACAAGGGACTTCAGCATCCTTGGATTATGTTGGAAGCTAGGGGCTGGAGTGAGGAGAGGTCCTAGAACCAATTCCTAGCAAATGCCAAAAAGCAACTGTATAAGGGCATTGAGAATATTTTACAATATCCCCTTTAGGTCTGCCTGCTCGCTGAGGATAACACAATAGCAAATGTTAGTCCTAACTGCATTCCAGGCTCCTTACATTAGTAATGCCAACTGCAAAGGCTTACTATATATATATATATATATATATATATATATATATATATATATATATATATATATATATATATATATATATAAAGAGAGGCTTCCTTATTACCACTTGCTTCCTTTTCAGAACTCACAATATGTAAACACGGTCTTGGATCACTTGAGCACATTATCTTATTCAATCAACACAACCATAAGAAACAGGGAAAATAGGGACAAGGACAGTAAATCAGTAAAGTGCTTGCTTTACAAGCATGAGGACCTGAGTTTGGTCCCCACAACCCACATAAAACAAAAGCCATGTGTAATGAATGACAGGCCCAGCAGAGGGGAAGTGAAGATAGATGGATCCCTAGCTTAAAAGAGAGGGATGGTGCCTAAGGATCCACGCCTAAGATTATCCTATGGCCTTCACATATGTGTGCACACACACACGAACACACACGGGTGTGAGCATACACATATGCAAAAGGAAGTAGAAAAATTATTCAACTTCACATCATAAATGACAAAGAAAGCCGAGCTTATAGAATGATCACAGCTACTAAGTGACGAGGAACTGAGATCAACACCAGTCTGTCTTATACCAGTGCCCAAGGCTTTAGCCACTAGGCAAGTGGCATCTGAAAAATGTGCAGAATTCAACAAACCCAAGTCTTCTTGCTTGTTATAACAAGGAAGAAGTGGTACATAGTTGTTAATTCATAAATTTAGGCATTAGAAATTGATACCAAGGGAATGGAGAGATGGTTCAGCAGTTAAGGTACTTGCCTGCAAAGCCTAACATCCTGGGTTTGATTCCCCAGTACCCACATAAAGCCCTATGCACAGAGTGGCACATGCATCTGGAATCTGGAGTTTGTTTGCAGGGGCTAAAGTCCCTGGCATTCTCATATTCTCTCTCTCTCTCTCTCTCTCTCTCCCTCTCCCTCTCTCTTTCTCTTTCTCTTTCTCTCTTCCTCTCTCTCCCCCTTGCAAATAACAAATAATATAAAAATTTTTTAAAAAGAAACTGATATCAAGGCAGAGGAAAGATAGACATAATGTCAGGGTTCAATACAAAATACAGAAATCATCTGTGTGTTTACACCAGAGAACCCTTAATGCTGACACATGGATGCAGATGATGGAAGAGTCAAGGAACTTATAAGGGAAAAAAATAACAAAATTTTTAATTGATAAAGGGCTGAGGCATCACTCAGTGGTAGAGCAAGATGGGTCCACTGTTAAAGGTGCTTGCTTGCAAAACCTGATGACCTGGGCTCATTTCCCTAACACCCATTTCCCTACACACAAAAAAAAAGCTGGACATGAAAAGTGGCACATGCACCTGGTGTTCATTTGTAGTGGCAAGAGAACCTCGTGTACCCATACACAACACACACACACACACACACACACACACACACACACACACACACACACACACAAATAAATTTTAAAAAGAAAAGAAATTGACTTTTTTAAAAGTGCTTTTTTTCTGATCAACCATTACATGGATTTTTAAATGTCATGGTTTTCACAGGAGCAGATCTTACCCCTTTCGTTTTATATTTATTTTGCTTTTTAGACCTTTCTCCTTCAAAAAGTTAGGGAAACACACAATGGTGGGTTTACTTGGGATCATAAACTAATATTTCTCACTTTCTTGTCAGTGGATCTTGCCCTATCTTTTAATCTCTCATTAAAGTTCTACTTAAGCAAGCTCCACTATAAATGGAATTTCCAAAACTGTTCATGGTCAAACTAAGACAGATATTATCCACTATGAGAGCTATTTTGTAAGTCTGAGCGTTAAGATAACCAGAATTCTTTTATAAATCGCTCAGCAGGAACCATTTGGTCAAAGATGCTTGGTCCATGTGTGGTGACAAAAACAAAGTGGGCAAGCTACTGTGTTCCTCCTGGAACTGAGGTCGTCGGGGTAAAAGTGGACGAGCCAGGGCCTAGGTACTAACAGCCAGAGAAGTCACTGTGAAAATCTCTAGCCATGGCAAACACTGAGGTTCACATCACCAAAATAAACAACTACTCAGTCTTCATTCCACCTAGCAGCTGGCCTTGATCTTTTTTTATCAGCATTTCATGGCACCAGCAACTCCTCTTATTGAAACACTCCTTCACATCACTTCTGCACACTTGATCTCTTCTCTCTGGACAGTCCTTTTTTTTTTATTTGTTTAATGTGCTTTTGAATCAATTGGGGAACCTTTAGTCAAACTACCACACCATGGTATGCCCATTCTTTTTCTCTCCTTGCAAATAGATAAACATATTTAAAAATAAGTAAATAATGCCGGGCGTGGTGGCTCACGCCTTTAATCCCAGCACTAGGGAGGCTGAGGTAGGAGGATCGCCTTGAGTTCAAGGCCACCCTGAGACTACATAGTGAATTCCAGGTCAGCCTGGACTAGAGGGAGACCTTACCTCGAAAAACCAAAAAACAAACAAAAAAAAAAAAAGTAAATAAACTTAATGTATGCTGATCTTGGTAGCATAAATCTGTAATATCAGCACTCAGGAAACTGAGGCAGAAGAACAGTGAGTTCAGGACCAACCTGAACTACATAGCAACTGACTAAAAAAAACTCTAAATAAGATAAAAATACTAACAGTAGGGGCTGGAGAAATGACTCTGTGATTAAAGTGCTTGCTTGCAAAGCCTAATGGCCTGGGTTCAATTCTCCAGTACCCATATAAAGCCAGATGCACAAAGTGATGCATGCATCTGGAGTCCAGTGGCAGGAGGCCCTTGGCACCCACATACTCTCTCTGTGTATCCTTGCAAATAAATAAATATTTGAAAATAAATAAAATACTAACAGTAAAGTCGTTTGTGTTTGTGGAAAATTCTTTTTCTTCTCCTTCTCCTTCTTCTTCTCCTCCTCCTTCTTCTTCTTCTTCTTCTTTTCAGTTTTTTCAAAGTATGGTCTCGCTCTAGCTCAGACTGACCAGGAATTCACTATGTAGTCTCAGTCTGGCCTTGAACTCACAGTGATCCTCCTACCTCTGCCTCCTAAGTGCTAGGAATAAAGGCCAGTGCCACCATGCCCCCGCCCACTAAAGTATTTTCCCAACCTACCTCATGACTAGTTAAGAGACCCTGATATTCATTACCTGATTAATCATTAGAATATGCCCTATTGTCTAACAAAAAAAAAACTCAAATGACTTAACCTTGAAGCAGAGAAAACATTTTCTTGCAGGTTTTGTCAATTGTTTTCCTGATTAGAGATGAGAAAATCAAAGAGAATCATTTTATTAAAAGAGGTTTAATTTTCACATAAGCCATAAAAGAAACTCTTGATTATCAGATTAGTAAATTCCAAGTCAGACAGAGAGAACATGAATCATAATCTTAGAAGATTCTGGAAATGTTCATGTCAGTTCAATTCCAATGCCTCTGGATGGTTTGGAAACCACCTGCCAGAAGGAAAAGGGACCAGAACAGATGTGCTCTGCAGGCGTCATTCAGTAGTAAGATTCAGTGTCTCCACACCAGTATGGGGGACTAATTAAACTCACAGTCATATGGTGGGGCTGGCAATTATGCGTTGGAACAGACTGTGACCTCTGCGTGACCCAGTGGATAGCAGATTCAGCACTTACAAGCTGAATGAAATAAGGCATCCTCAGCAATCTTCTGGACAATGATAAATGTAACACTGACAACAATAACATCAAACACCAAGACAAAACCTAGAAATGGGATTGTATCTGGGAATAGACAAAGATTCAAGACAATTTCATCTGAGAGCTTAGTAGGGGCTTTCCTCAAAAAAGAGTGCCCCAACATTATAGAATACAAGGGGAAATCGAGGCACGGGGCAATAACGTAAGTTTCTAAGTACTATAAATGTGGGACCTCATTCTAACCACTTCAGATACTAGCATACATAGGCCGTGATAAAAAACCTAGAGAACAGGAGCTGGAGAGACAGCTCAGTGGTTTAAAGGTGCTTGTTTGCAAAGCCTGAAGGCCCAGGGTTTAATTCTCCAGTGTCCACATAAAGCCAGACCCACAAAGAGATGTGTCTGTCTGAAGTTCATTTGAAGCAACAGGAGGCCCTGGTGCACACAGTCTCATATTTAAAAAAAAAACTTTTTTCATTAAAAAAAAAAAAATCGGGCTGGAGAGATGGCTCAGCGGTTAAGGCACTTGCCTCCAGTGCCTAAGGCCCCCGGTTCAATTCCCCAGGACCCACATAAGCCAGATCCACAAGGTGGTGGCCCTGGTGTTCTCTCTCTCTCTCTCTCTCTCTCTCTCTCTCTCTCTCTCTCTCTCTCTCTCTCTCTCTCTCTCTCTCTCATCTCTGCTTGAAAATGAATAAATAAAAATATTTTTTAAAAAAAATCTAGAAGGCTGGGCGTGGTGGAGCACACCTTTAATCCCAGCACTCCGAGGCAGAGGTAGGAGGATCACCATGAGTTCAAGGCCACCCTGAGACTACATAGTGAATTCCAGGTCAACCTGGGCTAAAGTGAGACCCTACCTCAAAAAACCAAAAAAAAAAAAAAAAAAAAAAAAAAAAAAAAAAAAAAAAAAAAAAAAAAAAAAAAAAAAAAAAAAAAAAAAAAAAAAAAAAAAAAAAAAAAAAAAAAAAAAAAAAAAAAAAAAAAAAAAAAAAAAAAAAAAAAAAAAAAAACCTAGAGAACAATATGAAGGAATGACATTATAGGAGAAAAATACAACTATTTTCTTTATCACTCCAATGTGTTAGATTTCCATTGCTATAGCAAATACCTGAGCTAATCAACTTATAAAGGGAAAGGTTTATTCTAACTCACGGTGGCAAAGGTGTCAGTCTATGGCTGGTGGTCCTGTTGGTTGGGTCTGTGGGATCACATCAAGGCAGGAATGCAGAGCAAAACCACTCAATTCATGGTTGCAGGGAGCCGGGACATCGCCATGGCAGGATGGCGCCCCCTCTCTTGCAGCTAAGTGGGAAACAACTCCACCTTAGGCAATGCTTTGAGAAACTGTCCCTAGCCAATCCCGTGGCGCCTAGAGGTGGCAAGCAGGAGCCAGCCAATCATGGGACGATCCGTGTCTCTTTTCCTATAAAAGCGGCTGATTCTTAGTTTTTGGCCCCTCGCTTCCTTCCCGCCCTTCAAGCAAAGGCTCTCCATTAAAGTGTGCTGAGAAGAATCCTCGAGTGGTGGTGTTGTTCCTCTCACTGGGCAGGGGGCTCGCCACACATGGTTGGGAAGGAAAAGCGAGGAAGAGGAAGCAACTGGGGTCCTGCTATTACTTCCAGGACACCCTCAATGAACTTAAAGACCTCTATAGTAGTTACTTTCTTGTTTTGATGAACACTCCCCCATGCACACATAGAAATGTCTTAAGGAAGGAACAGCTGATTTTAACTGGTGGTTTCAGAGAGATTTCCGTCCATCAACAACCAGGACATGACAGTAGGCACAGCTCTGCCAGCAGCAGTGCTCCCCTTGGTAGTTGCTGCTCACTCCACCTAGTCCAGAAAGGAGAGAAAGAAAGCCTGAGCCACCAGCAGGAGTAACCCTTTAAGGCCAGTTCCTATTCATGGACTTCCACCAGCCAGGCCCCAGCACAGGCTGGGGACCCAGCATCTAAAACATGAGCCTGTGAGGGACATTTCAGATTCAAATCCTTCGCACTAAGCTCCACCTCTTAAAGGTTCCACCCCTTCCCCCAACATCTCCTTCCAAGAGAGCACAGGCCTTTACCTCTTAAATATTCGGGAACATTCTATAGCAAACCAAGTTGAAGTTCCATGTGGGTGATCAAATATTTGAGGTCCCAATTCTCTGAGCACAGGGCTGAGAGGAGCCACTTCTGAGTGGACCAATTATGGCACTGGTGTTTGGAGAGGTTATACAGGAAGGTGCCTGTTCCAGGTGAGAACAGCATTGGTTGCTGCAAGAGGTGGGGAAGGATAAATGACAGAATCCAGGAAGGGTTCAGAGCTCAAACAGGGACAAACTCCAGTTTCATCAGGAAATTGGAACAAAAACTTAAAACCATGATGCAACTCGGCGCACACAATCTAATCAGGTCAAGGGAGCAGAGGTCAGTCAGAAGCTCTCTGAGGTGCCTGGGGCTGAATGTGACTAGACTCAAGGTATGAGAGCAAGGGCCTTTTTTGGCATGTCACAGCTGGACCAGCACTTGGAAGGCTGAGGCAGGAGGATCAAGAGTTTGAGACCACCCTGGACTCCACATTGAGTCCCAGGTTAGTGTGGACTACATAGCATGCCCTTGTTTCAAAAAAAGTTATTTTGCTACCTGTTGGTCAGAATTCTTAGCATGAAGCATAAGGTTTCTCCTAGGTCAGGTCCTCTATGGAGTAAAGGTCTTGAAGGTCATCATGGCTAGTAAGGACCTGAACAACCATAAATGAATACCACCAGTCTAAATTGTCTTCCTCACTTCCCTACCATGATGCTGACCATTACTTTGGGTGAAGGTCAAGTCGGGGGAACATTTCCACAGGCTGAATACAATCTTAAACATGGTTTGACCTGCCAGTCATATTCTGATACCTACTCCTTTGAGCACTGGACCTGAGATGCATAGTGATTTCTCTAGCTGGCTGCTGTGGGGATCCTATTCAGCATGGAACCTCTGAAGGTTAAATAATAAAGAACTATTGGAGAGCCACGAACCATGATGGAAAAGCAAATTAGCCTTTTAAAGGAAAGCCATTAGAAGAGCTAGCTAAGGTATAATGCCCTCTGCAAGGAAAAATAAAATGATAATAGCATGTGCCATGATAACGCTTTACTATAGTTATTCACGGTCTCTTACACATTCTCTCTCATTCAGCAAATATATATTAAGCACTGACTATATGTCTGCATGATAGGTATTTCCCAGGCTCTGTGAAGTTTGAGAAAACAATCTTCCCTTTTTTAAGCCACCATGCCTGGTTTTATTTCGTTTTTATTCCTTTGCTTCCCTAATACCCTCTTTTCCCTTAATCCATAGCACTGATTGGAAATTGAGTAAAAATATTTTTATTATATAACCAGCCTCAATGGTAAAAAAATTTTTTTAAATCCTCTCAAGGAAGTACTGTTAAGTACATTATACTTGGGACAACTACCATGCAGTTGGCACTTTTAATGTGTTCAAATCCATTTGATGAGCTAGCTAGACAAGGCACTGAGGAAAGACAATGCCAGGAGGGTGCTTCCTGGCAATTGGCAAGCGCAGAGGGATAAAGGAAGGGTTTAGGCACAGAACATACCACAAGGACAGTGAGAATTAAGTCATCAGAGTATTTCTAGAGGGAGCCTGTCTTGAGCATTTTCTTACATCGTTTTTCTGATTTTCACAATATCCCGAGGAAGAGGGGAGAATTATTACCTGCAGTTAAGGAAACAGGTGTAGAAAATAAGTGGTCGTGCTGAAACTTGGAACCAGTCTGTGTAATACCAGAGCCCATAGGGGCAGAACAAAGCCAAGTCGTCAAAGGGGACCACCGAGGGGTGTTCCCAAGGTCTCTTGCAGCTGTGCTCGCTCGAGCTCCCTCACAGTGAGCTGGCACAGACAGGGACGTCAATAAAAGATTATTGAACGCATGAACAGGATTCAAAAAAGCAAATGCTAGAAATTTCTGAACTGGAAGAATCATTCGTTTACTCAATTAAAGAACCATGGACCCTACATAAACATTCCCAGGCAATTCTATAAAAGAAGCCACAATTTGACCACATTTTCAATACAGTTCAAGACCTTAAGGCTATATATATATTTTTTTCTTTCTGATCCTTTCATTTTTGATAAAATATCACATGTCACTAATTCTTTAAAAATCAATAAAATAGAAAAAAATGTGTGTGTGTATTTGTAAAATTTGGAATCATGGACGAGTATGCTATTCACTTAATTTCAGAAAATAAAATGGTGAATAACTAGGCAGGTCTATTCTTCTAGATAGTTTGTACCTGTTAAATATGATTGATACTCTGCTAAGGTTACTCTCTATAGCTATTTTTTGGAAGTTTATTTTGTTTTTATTTTTACTTGTTGTTGAGTTTTTTTTTTGTTTGTTTTTTTTTTTGTAGTTTTCTTTGCAATGCTGTGGGTCTAACCCAGGGCTTTACACATGAACATAATCACTCTTCAATTGAACTATGTTCCCAGGCCTCAGAAATTTTAATAATTCATATTTCTTTTCAGGCTTCTATATAAAAACAAATGTTCTAGCCAGGCGTGGTGGCGCACGCCTTTAACCCCAGCACTTGGAAGGCAGACATAGGAGGATTGCTGTGAGCCACCCTGAGACTACAGAGTGAATTCCAGGTCAGCCTGGACTAGAGCGAGACCCTACCTCGAAAAACCAAAAAAAAAAAAAAAGTCCTATATTAGTACATAGTTTCAATGATTTAGTACAATCATGTGTGTTCTATCCTGATTACTTCTTAATGAAATTTTTACCTGTGGTTGGTCATCTCTTAAGTAACATATTTACTAAGATATTGGCCTTGGACCTAAGTATTTTACATGTATGTTTAATGTGGAGGCTCCAGGTCTTTAGAAAGAGTACATGACTAGCTTATGCCAACTTTCAAGATGAAAATAAATATTATGCCTGCTTTAGAACATAAAACTGAAACTTTAGGGCTGTAGAGAGTGTTCAATGGTTAGGGTGCTTGCCTGCAAAGCCTAAGGACCAGGGTTTGATTCCCCAGTATCCACATAAATTCAGATGCACAAGGTGGCACATGTGTCTGGAGTTCGTTTGCAGTACCTGGAGGCCGTGCTATACCCATTCTCTCTCTCTCTGTCTGCCTCTGACTCCCTCTCAAATAAATAAATAAAATTATTTTTAAAAACCCTGAAACTCTAAAATATAAGAAGAAAGAAATGCTAAGGAGAAGGAAATGCTAACTACAGTAGACATACTACACATGTATTGAAATATCATACCATACCCCATATATATTCATAATTATTATATGTAAGTCAATTTTAAAAAATTAAGTGGAAGCAATTTGCCTGAGGTCTAGCTACACTGGAACATATTAAGGACACAACCATGACTTTGAAGTTGAAGTTTATCAGTTGTAATAGATTCTCACACATAAGCCAGCAAACATTCTGCATTTTTGAAAACAGAGTCTTACTAAGTCACTCAGACTGGCCTCAAGCTCCTGAGACCAAGTATTCTCTTATCTCAGCTTCCCCAGTGTGAGGACCAAAGGTGTATGCCACCACACTTGGCTACTGCTTTTCTCTTTTGAGTTCAAGAAACACACCAATTTTTTTATTAGCTTGGAAATACTTTAATACTAGTATACCAATGTTTTGTTTTGGAGAAGAGGAAAGCAACATATTTTCTACATTTGAAATGTAGGGAAAAAAAGCCATCATATTGTACAGAATTTTGGAAGTGTGGAATTGAAAATTCTTCCCTGGGTTTTTTCACAGGCCCAGTATGGGAATCACCAAAATTCCCCTCAAAACTGTGAGCCAAAAACAAACCCTTTTCTTCCTTAAGTTGCTTCTGGTCATGTATTTTATCTCAGCAATGAGAAAGTAAATGGTGTAATAACCAAGAAAAATATATGCCCAAAAGACACAACAAGGAATCCTATCATTCACTGGAGCATAGGCCCCCAACCTCTAGCAAAAAACCTCAAGTTCAACCTGATGGTTTCAAACAAGAGTAGACCAAAAGGTCTGTTTTGTGCTTTTCCATTGGAAACCCGACCTTGAGTCTCACATCTTTTGATCCCTCTACCTGGTTAGGTCATATCCACCAGATATGAATGAGGTAAAAGATACAAAAGGAGAAAGCAAAAAAAAAAAAAAAAAGAAAGAAAGAAAAACACTAGTTTGTTGCAAAGGTGAATACCTGTCTACCCCACGTCTCTTGAGATCAGATCAGAAGTACTTCTCAGATCACAGAATGAAGAGAAGCGGTGCGGGTTGATGAGTACACACAGAGAGGAAGAGAGTCAGGGCTTCCTTCCCACAATAGCTCTCTACCCTTTAGTGAGGGCAAAAAAAGTAATGGGTGAGTCTTTACTCTGAAGGAAATGAAAGTTTATCTTGTTTTTACATTTTTCTTTCATCATATTCTTTCTCTCTCTCTCTTTCTCATTGGAAATAAACCCAAAGCCTTGCCAGTGTGGTGGTATACACACTGTTAATCCCAGCAATCGGGAAGCAAAGGTAGGAGGATCACTGTGAGTTTGAGGCCACTCTGGGACTACAGAATGAGTTCCAGGTCAGCCTGGGCTAGAGTAAGACTATCTCAATAAATAAATAAATAAATAAACAGACCCACAGCCTCATGCATAATGAGTCAGAAAGAAGAATCCAGAAAGGCTATCAAATATTTCATCCAATATTTCAGCTCAGCACACTGATTGCATCCAATGGCATAGTGGACAACAATTTGTTTTAAACTCCTATAAACAACCCCAATGAAACTCTGGTTCACCAAGCTATACTTGGTGGAATCAATTCTTTGCTTCTGTCATTGGTGTTCTTTCTGGGACAAGCAGGCATTTGCTTATATCTCCTTAGAAAGTCCACACATTAAACATTAAGCATTAAACAAAAGAATTTGGGGTTTGGGGAGACTAGTTTTTCATTTTCCAAAAGAAAAGGAAAAGTTGATGAGCCATCCAAAATAGTCCACTGTGATAATCATAGGCACAGATTCAAGAAAAGATTTAGTGAAGAAATACAGCAAGGATAAAAGGCCCAGGGACTACAGAATGTGTAATAAGCTAATGAATAACCTGAGGAAAAATGTTCAGTTGGAGTAGTGCATATGGGTAATTGAAACATGCCCAGGGTTGTTTTGAGCAAGTATAGTGAGATATAGACCCATGGAAGGAAGGAAGGAAGGAAGGAAGGAAGGAAGGAAGGAAGGAAGGAAGGAAGGAAGGAAGGAAGGGAGGGAGGAAGGGAGGGAGGGAGGAAGGAAAAAGTTGTTGCTGTATTCACAGTTTCCAGAATAAAGAGGCATGGCACCCAATACAGACAAACAAGAGGCATGGCACACCAGGGGACACGTGGAGCAAGGTGAGACGCAGAGAAAAGAACTGTAGGCTGTGCACCTCGGACTGGTGAGGGGACCAGTGTGTTTGGGGTATTTGGGGCCTGTGTGCTCCAGGCAGGTGAGGTGCACTCTAGGCAGGCAGCAAGAACTGAGGACAACCTAATTCATCCAACAAGATCAGAAATGATAGCTAACTCCCTGGCAGGAGATGAACTACCCATGGCACATCAGCTAGGGCCCAGGTGAGACCACAAAGGAAGTGGATAGATGAGCAAGAGTGCTGCTCCCACAGCGAGCCTGACAACCTGTGCGAAGGTGATGGAGACAGACACCAAAAGCTGCTAAGAACTCAACACTAAAGCAGATTTAAACTCACCCACCGTGGCTCAGGGAATTTTGCAGAAGAGGGGGTAGAAAGATTATAAAAGCCACGGTGGGGGGGGGAATATCCAGAGGCATTGCCCCCCTACCCAATGACTGCTGCTCCCACAACACATAACCCTCAACCTCATGGTGCATACCAGCAGTCCCACTGAGGTAGGCCCTCAATGGAATGGGGCAGGGAGGAGAAAAATGGTACCAACACATGACTTGTTCATACAAAGTTTCTACTTAATAACAACAACAATAAAGAACTATGGGAAAAATATTCTATCACAATTTATTCAAGAAGGAATGAATAAATCAAGGCAAGTAAGGATTATAATCTAAAAATCAGAGAATTTGAATCAGTGGGTGCTCGTGGACCATCCCAATAGACCTGCCGTAATTAGGGTAGGAGATGATATCCCAGACTGTAGATATCTTTTTAAAAGGGGGGTATGGTGGGGATCAATGAGGAGTATGGCTGGATTGGTTCGTATGTAACTCAAAGGCATGCTGGCAGGTGATGTATCCTAAGTAGGGTGATACTCAGGTCCATAGGAGCCTAAATGCCGTAGTATCAAGAATAAATAAAATGGGCCTGGTGTGTTATGCATACCTGTAATCTTAACCTTTGGGATGTGGAGACAGGATGGCTGAAAGGTTGAGGCCAGCCTTGGCTACATAGTGTGACTCAGTTTCAAAAGGAATTTAAAGCCAGGTATGGTGGCACACACCTTTAATCCCAGCACTTGGGAGGCAGAGATAGGAGGATCACCCATGAGTTTGAGGCCATCCTAAAACTATAGAGTGAATTCTAGGTCAGCCTGGGCTAGATCAAG
The DNA here is from genome assembly GCA_004024765.1 of Zapus hudsonius. NCBI lineage: Eukaryota > Metazoa > Chordata > Mammalia > Rodentia > Dipodidae > Zapus > Zapus hudsonius. The sequence goes on along the minus strand of PVHP010004590.1, from coordinate 5,809 downwards.
ACCCTATCTGGAAAAAGAAAAGTTAAAAATAAACAGAAAAAAATACAGAAATCATGAAAATATAATAAAAATTATGGCATATTCCTTAGGCAGACATCTTAACCACATGATGATAAGTAATATGAGGTGAGGATGAAGCCTGCAGAGCTTTATCCTAAGTTCCATCTTATTAACCATCCACCATGCTATAGGCACAGTCTGTTGTGTGTCCTACCTCTCTGGGTCCTCATCCTTCCCTCTAACCTGTTCATCACACACGAAAGCTAGAGCTGACTGAAACTGTTTCTATGGCCGCAATTAGTATGTGAATTTATTTTAAAATACGACAGAAGGATATGTCCACTTGCAATTGCTATACATGCCTTTTCTTTTTCTTTCATTCTTTCTTTTCTTTTTCTTTCTTTTTTTTTTTTAAGACACGGTCTCTGGTGTCCAGGTTGTCCTTAAACTTACTACATAGCCATGGTTGACCTTGAGTTTTTGATCCTTCTGCCTTTACTTCCCAAATGCTGGAATCACAGGAATATGCCTAGTTTCATACCATATTTTAACATTAAAAAAATCTTCTTGGTTATATTGTAGATTTAACAGATGTATGATCTTCCAAATAAATGTCAACATATAATAAATTTCTAGTCATTGAAAATGTTCAGTATGTGAAAGTAGTCCAATTTTTTTTTTTTTTTCGCTTTTGCAGTGCCTTGAGGTTGAACTCGGGCCTCACACATGCTGGATAAACACGGAGAGCTCCACTCCCAGCCCCGATTATTATTTTTCTTTGATATTTCTGTCTCCACATTTGTTCCAATTTCTCTTAGAATCATATTATTTATTTCTCCCTGCACATTTTTGGAATGCTTCTGTTAGTAGACATGTATTATCAAGCTTTACTCTTTTATTAAATATATCAAACAGCAGATTCTCTGAATGGTGAACCAGAAGTTGCCAGAGGGTGTGTTTCTTTTGTCTGCTGTGAATTATGCCAGCAGACTCCACAAAGTGGTCAGGACTGTTTTATATTATTAGTGAGAACTGGCCTTCCCAAGGATCACATTGTCCCTCTGGTTTTACACCATCAAGAGAAATTGTAGCATTTTCTATTTTTTCCATAGATGAAGCGCGTGTTTTCTTTGGCTTCCCTTCTGTTGAGTTTCGTTAATCCTTTCCAAACCAGGGAGCTCAGACTTAATATATGTAGACTCTCCTTTGCACGAATCTCCAATATCTTGCATTTACTTTCCTTCCATCCATCTGTCATTTTAAGTGTGCTCATCCAAATTGTGCTGACTTACATTTAACCATACAGAATTTTATTTGTGTTTCTGAGTCCGCAGCTTGATTTTCAAAGGCAGTTGAAGGAGAGCTGGCAGCTTCAAATGGTCTCTTTTACAAATAGTAGTGATGGAATGCTCCCCCACAATTTGCTCCCTTTCAAGACAGTCTTCATGTTGATAGAAAAGGAAGCTGCTGATGTTGACTTTCTACACCTTAGATCAATTCTCCATTGTCTTTACATGATGATAAGCCTCCTAAATTTCAAGCTTTGAAGTCTGATTATTACACTCATTCAATGCATAAAGGTTAACAACTTACTTTCTTCTTTCATTTTCATTTGTCCTTAAATAACAGTGAAGAGTGTCACCATCACCAAGTTCATTGTGAAATTCACTGAGAAATCACAGATACTCAGCTTTAGAGGAGTGGAGACCCTTCATAAATGATGGGTTATACCAGTCTCGCTCCAAACACTCCTCTCACAGGGCCGCAATTTTGACAGATTTCTGCAGAGTTCTCGGGTTTAAGTTTTCTTCTGTAATGATGTACTCATTCCCCATGAAGTTAGCCACATACTGCTCTCAGCTTCTCTATTTCCTAAATAAAGGCATGGAATGGCTTCAACATTTAAATTCAAGAAACTAAAATAAATTGCATATGTAAGGAAAGCTAATGAACCATGTGGCTATCCTACCCTCATAAGACTGGAGAATGTTAGCTTTAAAAGAAATGTAGACCAGGGGCGGTGTGCATGTCTTTAATCTCAGCATTTGGGAGGCAGAGGATTGCTGTGAGTTTGAGGCCAGTTTGGGACTACATGGTGAGTTCCAGGTCAGCCTGAGCTAGAGTCAAACCCTACCTCAAATAAATAAATTAATTTAAATAAATAAATAAATGAACTCTAAAGGATATCCAGTTAAATCTCTGTACTTTATATGTAAAAACAAGAGCTTCAAACGCTCAGGAATCAAGGTTGGAGTGATTGCTCAGTGGTTAAGGCACTTGCCTACAAAGCCCAACAATCCGGGTTCAAGATCCAAGTATCCAAGTAAAGTCACATGCACAAAGATGTGTATGCATCTGGAGTTCGTTTGCAACAGCTGGGGGCCCTGGTGTACCCATTCTTTCTGTCTCTCTTCTATCTATCTCTCTCTCTGCCTGCTCGCGAATAAATAAATAAAATTATTTTTTAAAAAGCTCAGGAATCTGAGGAATCTTGAGATTTGATCAAAGATTACCTAGCGGCAGATCCGTATGTATTATTCCAAAAATATGAAATATTAAAATTTATTCCATTTTCATTAGTTTATGTTTATGAATGCATCTTCAAGTCCAATATAAATGGTTAAACTTTTGTAAAATTTCAAAACACAAGCTAGGCCTGTTGATAGAAGCTTGTAATGTCAACTACTTAAAAGGCTGAGACAAGAAGATTAGGAGTTCAAGGCCTACATGGGCTACAAAAGTGAGTTCATGACTAGCTAGTGCAATTTAGCAAGGCTCTGTCTCAAATGAAAAGTAAAGGTTAAGGATATATATAGTTCAGTGATAGAATGCTTGCCTGGGATGTTTGAGGCCATGGGTTAAATACCTAGTTCTGAAAAACAAAAGGAAGGAAGGAAGGAAGGAAGGAAGGAAGGAAGGAAGGAAGGAAGGAAGGAAGGAAGGAAGGAAGGAAGGAAGGAAGGAAAGAAAAAAGAAAAAGGCAGACGAAATAACCTGGAATGCCTCATTTCTTTCTCAAAAAAATTACTGCCGAGACTTCTCTCTTTCAAAGTGATTTCTAGGGTTCTAGGGTGTTGGGAAAATATCTCAGTAGGTAAAGTACTTGCCTTGGGTATTACTTTCTCATTGTTGTGAACAAATCCCTAACCAGAAGCAACTTAAGGAAGGAAAGGGTTTATATTTGACTTATGTTTTGACAGGACTATTTTGATAGGAAAGGCATAGAAGGCTGCATTACCACATTTCAGAGGGCAAAAACAGAGGGGACCCTGATAAAAGACCTCAAGCCCCGCCCCCCAATGACCCACTTCCTCCAGCAAGGCTCTGCTTCTTTGAAGGCTCCCCAACCTTTCCAAAAGGTACCACCAACTGGGGACCAAGTGTTCAAATGCATAGCCTATAGAAGGACATTTTATGTTCATATTACATCTTGCAAGCATAAGGACCTGAGTTCAATTTATAGACCCCACATATTAAAAACAAAAACAACAACAACAAAAATAACCACAAGCTATTGCTGGTAAATCCCAGTGCCAGAACTGAGTTAGTCCCCATAGTGAGCTATTGGTCAGGGGGCCCCATAACAAAATGAAAGCCATTGCCAAACCCTCGTTTACCCACCAGACCTATTACTGAAGACACCATATGCTGCTCTCTCAGGACACTGAGAGATCATGCCGAGACTGTGATGGAAGCCAGATCCCAATAGGCTAGCTCTCTTTGGACTACAATATGCTATGTGAGCTGCTGAGGAATGATGAAAAAAACTAACAAAGATGCTGGTAATTATAACTCTTTGTACTGTAGGTATTACAATAGCTATATTTAAATAGTCACCATCCTGGGTTCCTTCCTCAAGTTTTTGAGATAGAACAAGTTGTATTAAATAAATATGATAATGAAAATATTATAGCTTTACTGGTAATTGTGATATTTGCATTGTAATATAGCCACTTCCAGGATTATTTCTTTCTAGCACAAGGCACTATCTTTCTAATTTTTTTAATGCAATGCTGGGGGTGGAACACAGGGCCACATGCAAGCACTAACTCACTCATGTACAGCTGGCAAGACCAAGACAGACAAACCAGCTGTTAGCACAGAACATAATACCTTGTGTATGCGGCTCAGCATTGCCAGGAAGCTCATAAGATCAGAGGGGTGGATTAGGATCTATAGGAGCCTGTGGGACTTAGTGTCACGTATGAATGCACATACCAGTTCCATCACCACCACTCATAAGCCCATGTGCTATTACCATTTTTCTGTCTCTGCTTGTTTATATCCTCTCCCAGGACAGACAGGCTTCTGCTTGTGATGGAAAGGTGGTCACCTCCTCAAACCCTCTATCTACATAGGTACCTTCACATCCCCCTAGGACGAGACTTGTTCCTCTGTGATGGCTTGTCTGAATTCTTCACTCTCTGCTTCCTCAGTGTGCTGAATGTGACCAGCTACTTCAAGCTCCTGCCACTGTGCCTTCTCCAACTGATAGACTGCAACTGGAACTGTAAGCCGAAATGAACCCTTGCTCCCTTAAACTGATTTTTGCCTGGTATTTTGCCCCAGCAAGGCAAAGTTGACAAACACACTTTCAGAAGAGCAAAGCCCTTCCTTTCTCCCCAGGTTCAAAATCAAGAAATCCCAGGACCAAACCTTTAGAACAGGGAGTGACAGCCAAATGTGGCCTATTGTATAAACTATTATCAAAGCCACTAGGAGAAAAAGAGCTTTAAAAGACCAGCCTGCAGCTGGGCGTGGTGGCACACACGCCTGTAATCCCAGCGTTTGGGAGGCAGAGGCAGGAGAATTGCCATGAGTTTGAGGCCACCCTGAGGCTACATAGTGAATTCCAGGTCAGCCTGGGCCAGAGGGAGACCCTACCTAGAAAAAGCATAAACAAAACAAAAAGACCAGCTGTCTTGCTCATATCACTTAAGTCAGTGAAAATTGATCCTCCCCCCCCCAAATTTTTAATTTAATAATATTTAAGGCTATCCACCTGATACTCATTTACTAAAGACCTTCCTGGAAAAGCTTAGTTTGGGTCTTAACTTTCTCCTCCATGAAGAAAAAAGTTTCATAAAAATAGTTTCATGACTCTGCCACAAAACAACAGTAAAAGAAATCCAACTTTTTTATTGTAGAAAAGCTGTTAAGATATTTTTGCATTTATGTCATTCAAAAATGATTGTTTCAAACTTTGGCAGGAATGTATTCCCAGTAGAGGAAGGGGGAAAAAAATCAAGCCCATCTAAAGTAGTGAAGACGTGAATAACATGCATAAAAACAAGCACATTTTATGGGTTTTTGTAAGAACTTTGACTTAAGACTTCCTGATTTAAAAGTGTTCATTTAAAGATTTTACTTAACACATGATTGTGTTTGCTAATGTGACTTCCACCTAACTCCAGAAAGAAAATGTATTAATGAAGCAATCAAGTGAGGCACATATATATCAAAGCATCAGGAATTCACTTGTTTAATCTCTTGGGCTCGTCTTGCCATTCATTTTCCCTTTGAACAATGTCATATGGGGCTCAGTGGGTAAAGTTCATGGCTCATTATGATTAATACCCATAAGAGCATGCCATAAACTGTATTAAGTGTGCTATGTAGTTGAATCAACATCAAAACCGTGATTCTGGAATTTCCTGATCCGCGAATGTCTAACTTGATAGCACTGTTGTGTTAAACCATGAGTGGGTAGTTTCATTAAAGTTAGCAACATCCTAAGTTTGTTTTTGTCTTTTCAATTTTACATTGTCTTCCACCAGTTAGGACACGGTAGCTGTGTAAAACAGCCGGC
>PVHP010004589.1:0-70267 GCA_004024765.1 Zapus hudsonius | reverse complement strand
TTGCTGGAGGAAATTTTTCCCAGGTATGGAATGCCAAAATATCTGGGGACAGACAATGGGCCTGCATTCGTCTCTCAGGTAAGTCAGAAAGTGGCCACATTATTGGGGATAAATTGGAAATTACACTGTGCATATAGACCCCAAAGTTCAGGTCAGGTAGAAAGAATGAATAGAACAATTAAAGAGGCTTTGACTAAATCAACGCTAGAGACTGGCACTAGAGACTGGGTCCAATTACTACTCCTGGCCTTATATCAGGCCAGAAACACCCCCGGACCTCATGGTCTAACTCCCTTCAAAATCCTATATGGGTGCCCACCTCCCGCTATAACCTTTTTTGACTCTCATATTTCATCCCATGCCCCTACCCCTTCCCTACAGGCTCATTTAAGAGCCTTACAACTGGTGCAGCAGGAGATCTGGAAGCCTCCTGCGGCAGCCTATAAGGACACCGGGGAGCTCTCTCACCCACATCCCTTCCAGATTGGTGACTACGTGCTGGTTCGTTGTCATAAGATTGGGAGCCTAGAACCTCGCTGGAAGGGGCCCTACCTGATACTCCTGACCACCCCAACGGCTGTCAAGGTAGATGGCATCACATCGTGGATCCATGCGTCTCATATCAAGCCGGTGCCTCCATCAGGACCAGAAAGGAAATTGGAAAAGACTGACAACCCCTTCAAGCTACATGTTCATCGCCTGGATCCAGGCTTCACACGTAAAATTGGCACCCATCAGAGGCAACCATATCCCAACCACAATGGCACCTTCGGCACCCTGCAAATCCCCTCAAGATAAGACTCATTCGTTCCTAATACTATGCCTATATTATCTGCTGACTGTCACTTCTATAGAATCAATAGGTCCACTTCTCATTCTCCTGCTTTTATTAACCATCAGACCATATATTATAAATAGGCTTATTTCCTTTATTAGAGAAAAAATTTCAATAGTGCAAACCTTTGTGCTCACTCAGGGCTATCAGCAACTCAGAACCTCAGAGGCAATATTTGAAGATTCAAATAGGCCCATAAGACAAGGGGGGAATGAAGAATCCATTTTATAAAGCAGACTCCATTTTGTAAAGCAGACTCCATTTTTAGACTTCCCCCTCCCTAAAGAATGTCTGGTCACTAAGACCAGGAAAAAAGAAAAAAAGATACCATATAAGGAAGCATATGGCTGTCCTGGAATGTGGGCTGGCCCTGGGATGTGGCTCCAAGGAAGTAACCAATCAAGAGGCATACAGATACAGGAAAGGAGCCAATAGAAATACCACACACACTGTGACCTAAACTGTATTATAATTAGATAGCTTCTGTCTATAAATACCCTGCTCCTTTGTTCTTTGGGGCTCCATCTTGCCTGGACATTCATCTGCCTGCTTGTGGAGCCTGACTGCGCAGCTGAAGAATAAAATCCTCTTGCTTTTGCATCTGCTGGTGTGGTTATTGGAGTTTTGGGGTATGCTCTCCTGAGAGAGGCCTTGGGGGTCTTTCAATTGACATACATTTTAAAAATACAACAGGAATATAGGGAAAAGATAGAATTCAGATGATGATGGATGAATCCAACTACATTAAAAATGGATCAAATCACCACAATGAAATCATTAGCAAGCAAAGAGCTGCTGACCTAAGTAATCTCAAATAGCAGAGCTTTGCCTGGGGATGGTAAGGTTAAAGGCACAAAAGACAATAAAAAGATACTCTGCTATTACAGATATATGTGTGTGCATCATAGCATTATCCACTGGCAGAAACCAGATGCTCTGACACCCAGTTGCAGTGAACATACCATGTGCTCACTTGGCTTCTAGTGAAATCAACATATTGAAGAGATATAAGCACTCTCATATTCATCACAACTTACATGAAATCAACTTAAGTGTTCATCAGTGGATTCATGGAAAATGAAATTGTGGTGTAGATACACAAAGCAATGCAGATCAGCATTACACAGGCAGAAATCTTGTTATTTGTGACAACATGGAAGGAATTATGCTAAGTTAAATAAGTAAGGTCAAGGAAGGTAAATATCTTGCAATCTAAAGATTATGGTTCACAGTCACAGAGTACAGCAATTATTACCAGTGACTGGGGAAGGTTAGGATTAAGGATGTGTTGATTAGAATATTCAAATTTGTTAGACAGGAGAGCACATATTGATTATAGTTAGGAAAATATTCTATTCTTAAAAATTTCTGAGGGTAGATTTTAAGTACTATAACAACAAAAATATATACATGTAGTATATGTTAATTTCTTTGATTTAAACAGCCAACAGTAGATACCTACACCAAATACATGCTGTACCTAATTCACAATTACATTTTTTTAGTTGTCAATGATCTTAATTTCTTTTTGCAGTAACAAATTTACAAGGCTGAGTAGTATATAAAAAAAATGGCTTATTTAGCCCATAGTTTAGGGGTCATTAAGATCATGGTGGGAGTGTGTGTAGAAGGCATTATATTCGGAGACCAGAAGTGAGGGAGGGATTTAGAGGTTTGGTATACCCCTTTATAACAACTCAGTCTTACAAGAACTAATTTATTCATGGGACCAGTACTAATTCCTTCTTTGGATAATATTTCCAATGACCTAATTACTTCCTAGAAGGCCCTGCCACTTAAAAGTTCACCACTTCTCAATATTGCTACACTTTAAAGTTTTCATCACAGAGGGGCTAAGAGGGAGGACACACTTAAACCACAGCATCAATTAGAAATAAATAGACAGGGAAATGAGAGAAATTCAACAATAACAACAGAAGAACACTGTAAGAGAAGTGAAAAATGAACCGACACAGCCAAGGGGAGGAAGAATCAATGAATTTAAAAAAAATATGAAGGGAAAATAATAAAAAATGTTGGAACAGAATGTGCAAGAAGGATGAGGCAATCACAAAATATATAATGTGCACAATGATAATATGTGAAGCAATTAAACTAGAAATATTTGAGGTAACAATGCAAGAAAACCAGTTGAAATTAGTGTAAGAAAACAAACCATGGATTCAGGAAGCTCAGAAAGCACCAAACAATATAAATACAGACACACACAAAATTATACACTGAGGCTCATCAAATTCCAATAGCAGAAATTTAAAAACAGTGAGACTATCCGGATACAGCTGGAAGGGGGGTGTGGTGGTTAAATTTTGTTATCAATTTGACCTTTCAAGTAATCTTGGGTGGGTCTCTGATGTTATCAGGAAGGCAGCCTCTCAGTAGGGGGCAGGATGTAAGGAAGCTGAGGAGAGTTAGAAGTAAACATCCTTTCCTGTGTGGGCAGTGCAGGAAGGAAATTCCAGAGACTCAGGAAGCCATTAAGTCTGGGATAGAATTGCAAGACCCCACCCTAGGGCTTTATAAAGGGGAAAGAATTCTCTTCTTGCCCTTCCTGCCTGTTTGCTGTTCTGTGTGTGTTGTGTTGGCGATGGGTTTCTCTCTCTTCTTGGACCTGTGAAACGGGAGCAGCCTCTTTTGCTTTCTGGAACTTCCCCTGTATCTATAGCTACAAATAAATCCTTTCCTCCCAAAAACTGTGCCTGGTTTGGAGATTCATCACAGCGGCATGTGGCCTTCTACCTCAATAGGGGAGCCCCCCCAAGCAGTACTGGGGGGGCGGGGCTCCTCTATTGAGGTAGAAGGACAAGTGTGTCTGACCTCCTTCCAGCAACCATGCAAGCAAGAAGATGGTAGAAATGCTTGAGGCATTTGTCAGGGAAAAATAAAGCCTCAAATCATTTTTAATTATCTTTTAAAAATTTTGGGAAAATAAACAACTTTTCCAAAGAAAAAATAAAGGAGTTTAGTTTATGAGAAGTATTAAAAGAAAATATTTGATGAGAAGGCACATGATAAAGATCAGAAACTTAGCTCTACATAAAGAAAGAATGTTAGAAAGGAACAAATGAAAGTAAAACAAAATATTTTATTTTTTATCATTCTTTTTTTTTTTGTGTGTGTGTGTGTTCCTAGACATTGAGGCCAAGAGGTCTACTGCATACACAACAAGGTTTGCACAACTAAGCTATCCCCCAAATTTCTTGTTATTAATTGAGTAAACACAAAATAGTATATTCAAAATAATCACAATGGTGAACTGTGTGGCTAGAGCATAGAGAAAGTGAAGTGAAGGACATCAATTTTATGATGGATAGGAGGGAGGAATTGTAAGATCCTTGACATAGAATAATGAATTTAAAGGTTAACTTTCATTAGTAGTAGATGTATATTGCACACTCTGAAACAACAATTAAAAATCATTTTAAAAAGACATGTAATTAATAAACTAAGCAAGTTAAAATTGAGTCAAATAAGAAAGAGGCAAAAATGCATTAGAAAGAAAAACAAGGACATATTTTAAAAAATATAAAGGGAATATAAATAAAATGTTGGAACAGAATGTGCAAGAAGGATGAGGCAATCACAAAATATATAATGTGCACAATGATAATATGTGAAGCAATTATAGTAGAAATATTTGAGGTAACAATGCAAGAAAACCAGTCGAAATTAGTATAAGAAAACAAAGCACGGATTTAGTAAGCTCAGAAAGCACCAAACAGGATAAATATACACACAACAAATTATACACCAAGGCTTATCAAATTCCAATTGCAAAAATTTAAAAACAGTCAGACTATCTGGATACAGCTGGAAGGGGGGTGCCTCCCCTACTGAGGTAGAAGGATAACAAGTGTGTCTGACCTCCTTCCAGCAAACAAGGCAAAAATGTATTAGAAAGAAAAACAAGGACATGAAAAGAGTAACAAATATGGTAGGTACCTTTTCAATTATATTAATAATAGCAAACATCAGTGACTGAAGTACTTCAGTTAAGAAAAGAGAGACACAAGTCTATATGACCTGGACTAGAGCGAGACCCTACCTTGAAAAACAAAACAAAACAAAACAAACAAACAAACAAACAAAAAACCAAGTCTATATGAAAGAGACCAGCAAGTCAAGAAATGCTCATCTGTGCAGTAGTGGCACTAAACTGAGGAGGGTAATCAACAGCTTAATAATTGGATAAGAGATCCACTTAATGACAAGGAACCCTTAACTGGAACTTGGATCCATGCCAAAATCCTATGGGGACCAAGATCTTGGGCTCCTGGGGAAATTCCCACTACCAGAGAGCTACAGAGAGGCTATACCCATTAGGAGCTAGCCAAAATAGCAATGTCTCATTTAACCTATATTGATCTCACGCTCAGATGGAGATTCTGTTTGTATTTTTCAGAAGGCAGTGAGAGAGCCAGGGACAACTGAACTCCACCAACAAGACATAGGATGATGGCTGACATCCTGGCAGGAGACAAACCACACCTTACCTTCACACAGGGCCCAAATGAAACCTGCAAGAAAGTGATGGGACAGACAGGAGACCAATCACCACAACAAGTCTGATAACCCATGAAAGGTCAGTGGAGACAGACACCAAGGATACCAACACAACCCAGGGCAAAGATCCAGAGATACTCAAAATCTCAACAATAAAGCAGACTAAAAACTCACTGTCATGGTTTGATTCAGGTGTCCCCCACAAACAAATGAAAACTGTAAAGGGGGCAGGAAGACTGTAAGAGCCATGGTGGGGGAGAATATCCAGAGGCATTGCCCCCCTCAGCAACAATATATAAAGGGGGTAGAAAAAAAACAAAGAAAAACTGGCTACCTCTAATGCAGTTCATAACCCTCTAACCTATGGACAGATCCAGTATATGCACAGAGGAGGTACCTCAGTGGGTAGGGGACAGAGAGGAGGGAAATGGTGACACATTCACAAGATTTGATCATACAATGTATATACTCATTCATAATAAAGATATATAAAAAGAGTGTCACAATGAACAAAAATCGACACAACTATAGGTTGTTGATCAGAAACTCATTTTAACTATTAAGCACTGTTAAACACAGATTAAACATCAGGTATAGTCTAAGGAAAGATGGAGCTTTCGTATTGCTTTCAGACAGAACCAACTTCAGAACAAAGAAAATGACTAGGGATAAAATGGAATATTTTATCATTATAAAGGAGTTAATTTACTAAGTATTCATCCCAATTTTTAGTGTATATGCACCTAGGAACACTGTCAAAATTCACAAAGAAAAGCTGACTGAGCTTCAAGGAGAGAAAGATCAGTGTACTATTATAGTTAGAGACTGTAATCATCTGTCAGTAATTGGCAGATCCAACAGTGATAAAATTGTAAGGATGTGAATACACTGAACAACACCATCAATCAACTGGAGCTAATTGACATTTATAGAACAGTTCATTCAACAAAAGCAGAATACACATTCTTCCAATTACACCTTCACTAAGATAGATCATATTTGTTGCCATAAAATGTACTTAACAAATTTGAGATAATAAAAACAAGGTGGTAAAATGCATATATTGACTTTTTGTAATGCCCAATCAAGTAATAGATTCAGGCATTGAGAATCACTATCCATCCATCTATCTATCTATCTATCTATCTATCTATCTATCTATCTATCTATCTATCTATCTATCATCTATCTATCTATCTATCTATCTATCTATCTATCTATCTATCTATCTATCTATCTATCTATGGTTTCAAGGTAGAATCTCTCTCTAGCCCAGGCTGACCTGGAATTCACTATGTAGTCTCAGGATGATCTCTAATTTATAGTGAGTCCTCCTACCTCTGTCTCCTGAGCGCTGGGATTAAAGGCGTTTGCTACCATGACCTGTGGAAATGATTATTTAGTGACATTAAAATACAAGACAGAAACTCAGTCACTTCTACTGAAAAGTATCAGTACAACAGTAGCCTTGTCACCTAGATGGAACCTGAGTCTAACTGGGCCTCTAGTCCAGCTGCCCATGTGCAGAGACAGCACAGAATTCATGTTGAGTTGTGCAATGAGTTTGTAATCTAAGCAGCAGGAACTCCCATAGGCAGAAAACCCAGAAGAAAGAGAAGTAGCAGCAGGAGGAGAAAGAAGAGAAAGAGGTGGAAAAGGAGGAGGAGGAAGAGGAGGAGGAGGAGGAGGAAGAGGAAGTACAGGTAGAGGAGGAGCAGGCTCTCCAGAATGAACATGGGCATACTTAGCAGGTATTTAGCAGAAGGGACTGACTATAATTTGGATGGGAAATGAATAAGGGCTTTTGGAGGCAGGGAGGGGGTTGAAAGGTACTATTTTCTTGATCTGGCTTTTATGACAAAGGCATTTAAGCTACAATCATATTTAACTGATCTCAACATTTGTTTTGGTTTAGTTTCCTGCTTCCTTTTAAAAAGCATAATGAGTCAGTTAATACACATAGAAACCCCCCCCCCAAAATAGTTAACAGGAGTGAATTCTGGAAGAAAAGAATTGCATTTAGGGAAGTAAATTGTGACTTCTTTCTTCCTTTTCACACAAACCACACTCTCCCTGGCCATCAGCAGGCCCCTCATGGTGAAATTCCCTATTCTTGGGCTTCTTTGACTATTTAGATTCAAGGTTAACCACAAATGTTATGTCTGGGAAGATGACAAGTGGTGGTTTGTAGCTAGAGTAGTGAGTCAGTGGTGGTTTAGATGTAGAGAAGCTGAACAAATAAGGGAGTCCAGGGTCCATCTGGGTTACTCCCCCTTCTATGTGTTCTCAGCATGCTCTGAGTCTGGTTGAGTGTAGTTTGTTCTTCTTTCCTTGTGATAGCCTAGATTTTCTCTCCATATAACTATTAATTTAGTTTTTTTGTGTCTCATTGTTTGTGCTCAAGATTGCCAAGTCATTTGATATTAAAATCAAGTCATTAAATCTTAGGATCTGTGAGTTTAGCACCATTATCTTTCCTAATTCCGTGTTTACTGTCCAAATGTGTGGCTCTAGCAATTACTACCTAAAGTGTTAATTAATTTAACAATCTTGATTTAAACTTTCAGCTGCCTTGGTGGCTTCCATTTCTTTCTTCAGTGACTTGGCATCTCAGAACTGAATTTTTGGAAGGAGTTTCATGAACATGAGTCTTGTATGCCTGTAACAGCCTTATTTGCTCCTGGTCAAATAATTTAAGACTGCTTCTAGATATATATTTGGCAATGAACATCCTTTTCAAAGCAGTCATAAGTTTAGATTTCTTTTTTCTGTGTATCAGTTACCAAAATACAATATCATTGTCATAATATCAGAAAATTGCTGAGTAATGGTATTTGAAATTGCTTTCATGGAATCTGAAATCTGCAGAGTCATATTTAAAAATTATGTTTGCCTACAGGCCTGAGTTTGCATTAGCAGAGTAATTAAACCACAGTCATTCTCTCTGGAAATTTCAGCTTTGATTCAAGCACCCTGAGAAATGAAGAGTCATGGATTCATAATATCTTAAAGATGCAGCTGGGAATGCTAGAACAGCATGCTCATGCAAGCTGAGAATGATACTGAGAACATGTCTTCCTAAGGCAGGAATGCCCTTTTGTTAAAAGAAGTCCCTTGAGGACTCATACATTCAAAGTGCTGAGAAGGAAGAGGTATTAACAATGCCATCTGCATTAGCCACATATCATTTGCTTTATATAAGTCATCAACAGTGTGTGGGGTTATCCCCATTTAAGGAGTAAGGAAAACCAAAGCTGTGAATGCTTTTTGTGTCAAGAGTCAATTGGAAGATGCCCTGGACAAAACTAGTTGCATGTGTGTGCATATGCATTTGTGTGTAGACATTCAACAAGGCTGAAATTTGAAAATGTTTTTATTTTTATTCTTTAATTGACACATAATGATTGTACATATTGATGGGGGACTGTGACATTTCAATACATACATACAACAAGGAATTATTAGATTATTAATTATAATCTAATATAATTATAATTATTAGATAATTAGCACATATACATCACTTCATTTTGTGTGTATTGGGACCATTCAAAAATCTATTAGCTATTTTGAAATATTTAATTGTTGTCAACCATAGTTACCATACTGCTATGGATATTAGAAGTTAATCTTTTTATTGAATTGCAAACATGTAGCTACGCACTATCCATCCATTACTCATCCTATACATTCTTCCCAAATTCTGGTCACTGGAATTCTAGTTTCTAAGATCAAGTTCAAAGAAACCTTGATAGACAATTGAGTATAGTAGAGGCTGTGAGAAGGTCATGGAGGAGTTAGCTGTTTCTGGTCAGGATCCCATCTCAGTGACTTGCAAAATCCCATCACTAGAACACACTCTCCATCAAGACAGGGTAACAAAAAAAGATTTTCAGCTAACTCACAAAGATCTGAAGTGGTATTGTGTTGATTTATCTGAGGACTAATGTGCATGCATGGTCTTATTCTTCCCCTTTCAAATGCAAGGCTATTTTGGGAGAGTATTTAGGAGCACATCTCAGATTTATGGATATGCATGTTAATCATTATAAATTTCCAAAGCCTTGGCCACACTTTGGCTAGTTAGACCCTGGGGAATGGACACTAGCATGATCATTTCTGAACTCTCCTGTTGATTACAGTATGAAGAAAACTTTGGTATCCACAAGCTGAGTTCATTATTTATGAAAGACATTGTTTTGTGTAACACTCAAACAATAGAGACTTTAAAAATTATCAAAGACCAGTGAGGAGGCTGGGCAGGGATATCTTCCAAAAGTTCCTCATGTGAATGGAGAGGGAAATGCGGGTGAGTTATCTTCCTGGGAATTTGGAAACTGGGCTAGTTTAGGGTTTTCCTCCCTGTGGTTTGAACTTTTGAACCAACAAGTCACCTATTGTACTTGACTAGTGAGGGTTGGATTTACACAATCCCCAAATTCAAGAATTGGCCATGCATCCCAGTTTGCCCATTGTTTTTCTAGCTGTGAAAGGCTTATATCTTGAATAAACCCAAGTTATAGGCTAACTAAGGGGCATTTGGGCTAATTTATTTCCCTACTGGATTTCCTCAGATGTCCTCCTTTTGTCCTCACAGATGAGGCTCTTAAACTTACCATAATGTACCTAATCCACATGGAAGTCTGAGGAACTTTCTCATATATGTTCCAAGATGACATTCGTTCTCACTTCCATTCTCACCAGATGGCTCCCTGCTTTATTTGTCTTTTTTACTCAATACAATCTGACATCACAATTCACTGGCACCTCAAGTCAGAATGACACATCAGTTTCATCTCCACCAGTCAGATTAGTAGCACATGACTTCCACCCACCATGTACGTAGCCATAAGTAACTCAAATGTGAAGCTCACTCTCTAGCTTCCTGCTCCTGCTTTTCTTGTCAGTAGCCAAAAGCTACCTTGTAAGAAGAGAGAAAATCAATAATTCTTGGGTCTGTTGCTTTACATAACAGATTTTTCTCACAGTACCTCATGAAAGAATGCTTCCCATCAGGAGTGTTAATTAACCTCACACACTTGGGTGTGTATGTCCAGTATGGGGCTTCCTGTGTACATATCGACCTCCTTTCTAGATTCTGCTGGAGTCACTTAACTAGATGCCATTTGTCAATTCCTCTCAGGGTGGTGGGGTGGTCTGCAGTTTCTCAAGAGCTCAATATAAAATATCCATTTTAAATTCCAGAGAGCTAGAGCCTATCTTGCTCAGTTGAAATCCATAACACCCGCTAGGGAAAATTGTCTCCTTCTACCACATAGTTTAGGCTTATGGCTGATGGAGTGGTCATCTTTAGGTTGTTGCTTGTCCCTAGTCTATCAGTTGTGGGCTGTGAACAGAAATCATGGTTTGACTTCCTGTGATAACTGTTCAGAGAAGTCTGCAGCTCAACAGTTTATCTCAGATGCAATGAGAAACCCCATGATTAGTTTAACAAGCTAAAATCTCAGAATCTGGGCTGGAGAGACAGTTCAGCAGTTAAGAGCACTTCTTGGGCAAAAATGAGTGCTAAGGAGACCTTCTGATAAACCAATTAAGTTTGAGCTCCAGAGCTTACATAAATAGCTTGATGTGACCTTGCATGTCTGTAACCCTGACCCCTCATGAAGCAGAGACCAGAAAATTGAAGGGGATTGCAAATAAAATAAATAAATAAACAAACAAACAAACCTGAAAAGTTCCAGATCAGTAAGAGACTCTTCATCAAGTAAGCACAGATGGAATAGTGATAGAGAGGACACCCAACATTCTACTTTGGCTTGTAGGTGAACACACCCTGCCATAGGCAAACACACAGTGTGCTTCATGGACACATACAAATGCATACACCACACACATTACATTACACACACATTAAAAAAAAACTTCTCAGAAACTGAGATACAACTCTAGCTTTTGAGAAATGAAGGTCATGTGTTATGTATTAAAAAAGCCACTCAGAGTTAATCTGGTTTTTACCAGTTGGCCTTGTGCAGTTTCATCATCTTTCTTGCCCTCATCTGTACAATGTAAGGTGAGAATACTTGCCTGTTGGAATTGTCATAAAGATTAATTTCTGTAGCCTTCATAAGCACCTGGCACACAATAGGGCCTTCATAAGTACTGGTTTCCCGCATGGATTTAGGCACTTCATTCTCCAGCCTTTTTATTCTCAGCCATCATCGTGCACCATGACACGGCATGAGATCGGCTCTTCAATCAACAATCAGTTCTGTTTTAGATGGAGCACAAGCTGGTTGAATTTGGGCCCCCAGCAACCTTCCATCAATCTCAAAGCTCTTATGTAATTTAAGCACATGACCAGAGATCTGATACCTTACACCTGAATCATCAATCTCAGTGCTAATGGAATATAGAAAACGCTTTCCCCTAGAAGATCACTAAAAGGTCACAGTCTTGTTTTCCCCTGATAGATTTTCTGTCATATTATATACTAATGTTCTGCTGGGTGGAGCGATTACTGTCTCTTCTAAAAATAATAGCCATCTCTGAAGCTGTGTTACCCAACTTTCCTGCTGGGCTGTGTTTTTCCCCGGAGATGGCTGCAATCATTGGCATCAATTTTTTTTAACTAGTTTTATCTCTTAGGACTACAGATGAACAAAATTACCTCAATCATATCCCTGAGTTTGTGGCAGTCACTATCAATTCAGTATATTCCCATCTGTGTAATTTCATCATTCACTCATTCTTTATGCTACTTATTGATTTTTTATCGTTTATTATCAAGTTTTACATTCTTTTTCCCATCCTGACCTTCATAATGTACACACATTGAATCTAAAGAAAGTCCCTTCATACCATTTTTATGCATTTGCTAATTCATACATACAATATGTCAAAATGGTTTGATAATTCACATATATTGATATCAAGGTCAATACAACTCTGTACTTTGATACTGAGGTCTCCAAAGTATAATCCTCACAGGTCATTGTTTGTTTCCATCATGAAAGCTACTCAGATTAACCCCAGCTCTCTTCTCGTAAATCATCTCTCTGTATATATCACTGAAACTTTGCTCATGAGATATAAACTGGAGGAGGAGTCCCAGGGCAGAGGATACACATATCGTTTTTTTCAAATTGCACTCCCATAATTGCTTTGTTAGTTTTCAATTCCCCAAGTAAATGACAGTTCCCATTTTCCTACATCCACATTTAACACGATCAAATTTTGCCAATACAACTTCAAATCAGTATGGCTATATACTGCTTAAATTTGCATAGCTTAGATTACTAATGAAATTATTAGTGAGATAAAGCACATACTCATTGTGTTGGGAGGTATTTTGGAGATCTTCCTCATGTGCCTTGCCCACCTTCCTCCCTACTGGATTGTTGACCTTTTTCTTTATGGTTTTCGTTCTTTTGTATGTTTAAATAAAGAAAAGAGCAAAGCTCAATTTGTCTTTCATATGTTATATTTATCTTTGCAAAACAGAAACCACCAGCTTTGATGAGTTAAGTCCTTCCATCTTTCCCTTTAGAGAGAGAGAGAGAGAGAGAGAGAGAGAGAGAGAGAGAGAGAGAGAGTGTGTGTGTGTGTGTATGTGAATTTTAGTTCTTAGTTAAAGAACACTTTTCTGCTTGAATTCACAAAGGCATTCTGCAGTTTCTATTGGCTAAAATTTACCTGTAGTTTTCAAATTATTTTGTATAGTTTTTTTTTGAGGCAGGAAATCACTACATAGCCCAGGCTGGCCTAGAACTTACTGTGTAGCCCAGTGTGGCCTTAAACTCATGATCATATATACTGCCGCTGCTCTGAGTGTTGGGATTACAGACACGAACCACCACCCCTGGCCCTGCATGCTGTTTTAAGTCATGCTCTTTAACCCCACCTTATGGTACGTTTTCACAATTTGTTAAGTAAATTAGGAACTTTTGTAATCCATTTCTTAATTTTCCCAATAAAGATTGTTTTAAGAATAATTATGAAGCCTAATTATGAAAAAGAAATTGAATATCTGGACCAATATCTGGTAAGACTATTCCAAAATTTAAAAATTACAATTAAATCAAATAAAAATGAAGTTTAATTAACATGGTATATGAGACTTTTTAAAAATTGTTAAGTAGAAACTTTTTATGAACAAAGCATGTGTTGGACAGTGTTTCCATTCTTCCTTCCCCCTTCCACTGAGAGCCTTCCACAGGGCTCTGAGATTGTAAAAGGATTTTTTAACCATGACAGATGGAATTCAAATGTAAAATTCTCCTGAATACAGAATAAATATGGAAAATAAAGCATCCTTGCAAAAGGGGAAAGCAAAAATAAAAAAAAATAAAAATATATTTTAAAGAAGGAAAGTGAACCTTCCAATAACTCTGTTATCCATCCCCAGAACACTAAGTGCCTACTGGCAGTAAAGTCAAGGAATAAAACAAAGGGCATTGTATCTACAGAATAAGAATGGGATGCCTTTAAGAGTCATTGGGAAATGAACAGTAATACAAATTCAAAATACACTGGGAAAATAAATATTTGAAAAAGTGGTAGAAGATAACACAATAGTTTTTCTCCTAGAAAGTAGCAAAAATATAAACAAATGACATTTAAGAGAAGAAAAAGATAAAAAATGATATATTTTTTAATTTTGGAAGACCAATACTCACTTTGTTCTAAAACGTGAGGACACACTTGAGTAGACTTAGGAAACACTGTGGAAGAGGGGATGGGACGGTTGTAAGAGCCACAGGGTGGGAATGAATATTCTGAGGCATCATGGCTCCCAGAAGGACTGACTGATGCATTCATGACCCTAAAGTGAACAGCAATAACCCTATTGAGAGGTGCCTTCAGTGGACTGGGAGCAGGGGAAAGGGTATATAAGACTATAACCCAATGGGAATATGGCCAACACTCAGTAAGTTCATACAACACAATTCATGATCAATAAAACATGTGAGGCCAGACAAGAAGCATTAGGAATATAACTAAGTAGTAGATCACTTGCTTAGCAAGACCTTGGCTTCAATATCCCATTAAGAACACACACACACACACACAAGATCATGAAAGACTTTCAGTGGTTTTGAACATGAGTCTTCATACTTAAAGACGTCACAACTGATGCAATAAGAAAGGCAATTACATAAATTGAACCATTGTCTTATTTCAGAGCACCATGAAAAGGCAAAAAATGTATTAAAAGGTGAGTATTTAAAATGTCTACTGACACCTGAATAGTAGGCAGGAAAAATGATGACATCAAAACAGAAAAGTAACTAATTGGAAAGAAGAGAGAATTCAGTAGAGGGGGTATTTGGGAAGGTTAATGTGGATGGCAGGAGGGGATTATGATCATGGTATATTGTATATACTTATGGAAGTTTTCAATAAAATGTTATAAAAAAGAATGTCAGAAAGCAATAGAGTGGAAAGTTCACCACAGTTGAATACCCCTACCACAGTGACACATAAACCGCTGCACATATTACACTGCAGACACACATACACAAAAGCAAGCAAAAGAGAGTGAGAGAATGTCTTATCTGTCTTTTTCTGTCTTACTTGTTTTAATTGTCTGTATATGTTAGGGAACAAAATTGTTATTCCTCAGCTTGTAGGAGACCTGGTACATAAAAGCAACACAGGTATTTGCCATATGAATTAAATAGATCGATCAATCCAGAAATGAGCAGATGCATGAGTGTCTGTACTCTTGTTAGGAAACAACAGAATCTCAAGTAATTATAAATAGTAGATTCAAAGCTAATTTTGGAGAAATGGAAATATTTTAGTAAATATACACATACCAATAATGTTTACAAACAAAAAATCAATTCTTTCACTTTCATAAAGAAAAAAAAAACCTAAAGTATCTCCAATCTAGACTTTCTCTATGAAGATCATTGGCAAAAAAAGCCTGGTTACTGGATAGAAAAGAAAAGAAATAAGTAGACTAATATCTAATTATCAAATATGGCATAATCTTTCTGATAATTGATTTTTCTACTAAAATGAGATAGTAATAATATCAACAACAACAAAAGAACAACAACATAGACATTAGTACCAGACTTCAACAATACACAAAGGAAGAAAAAGAATTTCTAGGTCAATGATACGTAAAAAAAAAAAAAAAAAAAAAGCCTCCAGGATGGAAATGAGATCTCCAAACATGGACAGATCATAAACTCCATGGGAAGAGTCTGAGGGAAAGGAGACGTTACTAATAGTCTGGAAGCATTGAGATATTCTTGTCCTGCCTAGAGAGATGCTACAGTTTGGATCCTGGGTGTCTCCTGAAGGCCATGTATTGAAGGCTTGGTCCCAGCCTGTAGTGGTATTGGGAGCATCCACTGGGAGGGAGGGATGGCATTGTGAGTATGCACTTTTCCTCTCTTTTTGCTTCCTAGTCACCATGAGATGAGTAAGCATTCTCTACCATAGGCTCAGCCATGATATGCTGCTACAGGCTCAAAGCAAGCGGGCTGCACCACCATGGATTGAGCCCTTTCAAATCACATGATGAGGTAAAAATAGGCTTGTCTTCCTTTGTGAGTTGATCATCTTACATATTTTGTCATAATGATGGAAAGCTGATTACCACAAAAGTGAGGTACTTACTTAATAAATTTATGAGGAAATTTAATTTAAAACTCATTCATAAGAATGTTAATAACAATCATAGAGGACTGACTTAACCATAAAAAGCTAGGTGAAAAGGGAAACTTTGAGAGAAAACTCAAAATTTCAAATTTGATATCATAAGAAAGAAAAAATTATATAAAATGAGACTAAAATATTAAAATATTAATCAAATATGTTCTTCAACCAGATACTGTAGACTTAAATGGGAAAATTATGATAAACTCCCAAGGAATATGGAGCTCTTATTTTACACGATCTGCTACAGAAAATAGAACTTGAAAATAAACTTCTAAAGTCATTTTGTGAGTTAATAGCCTTGGTGCCAAAACAGAACAAGTAAATTACAAATGAAGAAAATGACAGACTGATTTCACGGGCGAACATACATTCAAAAATCAGAGATGGAGTGTTAGCTAATTAAGCCCAATAGTGTAATTTTAAATTAATGAGTCAAAATGATTACATAGAGTTTATCTCAGGAAAGCAAGAATGCTATCAGGAGAGATTTCCCCATCAGATTATTTCATTATCAGAAAATGTCACAGTGTAATTTATAACCTGAATGAATGTAAAGAAGAAATTTGCCAGGTTTTCCTCAATAGTGTCATACAAAAGCATATTATGCTCAATGTTCTAATACTGAATGCTCATAGAAAAAGAAACTAAGCTGTCAGTATATAGGAACAACTAAGAGAATCTAGCAAAATTGCCAAATTGGATGCTCAGGTATATAAACAAATTGCATTCCTCATGCCAATAACAACTATTAAGAAAATGGAATATAAAGTTTTTTTCCATAGAAACTAAGTCTGTAAAATATTTAGGATAATCTAAAAAAAGCCATTCATTATAGCAACATGATAAAAATTCTAGGAAAAGACTAGCTTTTTAAAATTAACCTTTTTAGGAGATTCATCGATTCATGCAATTTTAAGAAATATCTGTACATTCTTTGCCAATTTGCCCCAACTTTATTATTATGTACTACCAGGAAACAAACACTGAGATGATCCACCTGATTCAGATTTTCCATTTTATATATGTATACATGGTTATGTTTCTATTTTCCTTTATGCATTTTTTACCAGAAATATGTTTGCCTCTACTACATGATGAAGGTACAGACCACCCCATCACTTCACATATCCATCAAGTTACCCTTTGGTAGAATCACCTACCTGACTCCTCCATCCTATGTCTCCCATATCCCTAACATTGATGCATACTAGTCTGTCCTCCATTTCTGAACTTGAAAAATTTCAAGAATGAAAAGAATGGAGCTACATAAGATATAGTCTTTGGTAATTGGCCTTTCATGAAAAACTCCTTTGATATCTGTTCAAATTGTGTTTTTTTTTAGACTTTTTCCTACTACTGTGTAATAAACAGTCCATGGAATGGCTCTGTCAAACTTCATTTTATTGATTTTTCCATGGAAGGATATTTGGTTTGTTTTCAATAGTTGCTATCAAAAATCCACATTAACATCCACCTAAAGGTCGTTGGGGGGATGTGAGCTTCTATTGATCAGAAAAATATGTCCATTAAGTGCAATTCCTGGTAATCATATTTGTTTGTTTGCAGTTCTGGAGGTCTAAGCTAGTGCTCAGTGATACCCCAACTCATGTATGCTTACTTTTGTAGGAAACTTCCAATCCTTCTCCAGTTTAACAGCACCATTCATATTGCCAAAAGCAATACAAGACAGTTTATTAAACATATCAACAGAAGGAAAGTGTATCAATATAATAGTGCCTCTCTCCATGATGTATTGTCATGAGCTCAAAGCAATGGGGCCAATTGATCATGGACTGAGACCTCCAAAACAACGTCCAAATAAACCCTTATGAGGTTGTCATTTCTGGTATTGTAGTGCCAGAAGGCCTACTAACATAAACCTCAAATCCAAACCAAGGCAGCAGTAAAAGATCATACTTTGAAGACGTTTTACTCTAAACACATCAATAATGTAATAGGGGACTAAAAACTTAAAGAGGTGCATGCAGTCTGCAAATTAGGAAGTACCTGTGGTTAAGAAATCTATAAAAACAGAAGTTGGGGATGCTACAGGCTCCAGGGAAAATGGGACATGAGACATATCAACGCTGTGCATTTGTATGGTCATAGGAATGAATGAAAATACCAACAAAAATAAAGGGGAATATCCAATTATAATATTTTTAAGGATTCTGGTAAGATGGTGCAAGTTGCATTATCAATTTGAATTTCTCCTGATTGTACAAGGATACATAGAGATTACAGAGATAGGAATGGCAAAGCCCCAGTTCCATAGAGAATCTCAACCGTAAAACCAGATGTTGCAGTCAACCTTCTCATTGCTGCTTAGAAAAGAACCCAACCAAAAAGCAGCCCATGGAGGAATGGGTTTATTTTGGCTTACAGACTCCAGGGAAGATTTCTTCATGGCCAGGAAAATGACAGCATGAGTAGAGGGTGGACATCACTTCCAGGAAAACATCAGATGGACAACAGCAACAGGAGAATGTACCAAATACTGACAAGGGGAACCTGGCTATAACACCTATAAGCCTGCTCCCCAAAATATACCTCCAACAAGGTTCCAAACTGCCATCAGCTGGGTGTACATTTAAGAACACATATGTTTATGGGATCAAGCCATCACAGTCTGTTCTGGGCCCCCCAAAACTAATACTCATATATGATATAAAATGCAATGCATTCAGCTCAACTTTAAATTTTTCCACAGTTTTTTTTATCAATCTCAATGATATTCAAACATGCCCATAATCCAAGGTCTTTCAGCTGAGCCATAATACCAAAAGAAAACATCAAATACATAAATGACACAGAATATTCGCACTGCAAAAGATAGCATTGGACATGGCAAAAACCAGATTGAACCAATACAAGATTTAAAACAACAGGGCAACATCAAAGGCTAACTCCAAGTCCAACAATTCACTCCAGAGTTTCAATTCCATCCCTCTAGCTCAGCTACTCACAGTCCCAGAAAACATCCAGTGTTGGCAGCCATCCCATAATTCTGGCACTTCACTGGGTCTCCACTGCAAAATGTGGTTCAACCTCATGGCTCCACCAGGCCTCCATGCAGGTAATCCAACACACCTGCTTCACACTGATGATGGCCATTTTCAAAAAGAACATCATGTTGCAAATCCAATGACCCTCTCTTCCTGCATTTGTTATACTCCATAATACCAGCTGGGCTACCAATTTGCTAATCCAGGTGGGGAATAAAGCAAATTTTGAAGAGCAGGAAATCTTCAGCATTCAGGCCCCTTAGTTCAAAAGAGTCCGAATTCTGCCTGCTGTCCCATTGCAGATCACCTGGCCCAAGCTCAATGGTTGTAATCTCTCAAACAATTGCAGTTTAACAGGCAGCAGTTTTAGCCCAAAGATTTTATTTCTTTCTGTGCCATCTCCATCTCCTCACACCAGTGCATTTCTATGGACAAAGCAGCCCTACACAAGTTCTCAGTACACAGGCAAGCAAAATGCAGCAAACCTCTCATACAAACTGCTTCTGTCACAGTCCTGACAAAGTTCTTTCTCACCCTTGTAAGACAAACCCCACAGTCCATGGCCCTTTATTGCATTCAGGTCTTCATAACTTTGACCAGAATAGTCAGTCCATCAAGCTGTACTTACAGCACTGCAAAGGGTCTCTTAGGCCTAGCTTTCAAATCCTTTCATATTGCTCCTCTAAATCAGCTCCAAAAGGCCAAAGCCACAGAATCAGGGTTCTAGCAGCCATGAAAGACCCCACTCCTGGTACCAAGACAGTTGTAGTCAGCCTTCTCATTGATGCTTAAAAAGAACCCAACCATAAGGCAGCTTGTGGAGGAATGGGCTTATTTTTGCCTACAGGCTTGAAGTGAAACTCCATCATATCAGGAAAATGACAGCATGAGAAGAAAGTGAACATTACCTCCTGGCCAACATCAGGTAGACACAACAACAGGGTAGTATGCCAACCACTGGAAAGGGAAAGCTGGCTATAACACCCATAAAGCATGTCCTCAACAACACACCTTCAACAAGGTTCTAAAGCTGCCGTCATCTGGGGGGGTGCATTCAGAACACATACATTTTTGGGGGACACCTGGATAAACCATCACATCAGACAACCTGAAATTCTGAGAGCTCATCACACTAGAAGAAATAATTGTAATTTCAGCAGAGAGAAATGATGGGGGTCTAACACTTTCTGTATAGCTGTAAGTTGGGAGATGGAGGTGTGGCTTGGTGGTAGAGTATATATTTACCATGTGCAAGTCTCTAGGTTAAAATTCCAGAAATGGAAAAGAAAAGGAAAAAAAGCAATGATGATTTTATGGGAATATGGCCAGTGCTCAGAAGAAGATCCTGCATCTAGAAATGAAGGATAATGATCTGCAGTTAGTACATAGATTCCTTCCTTCCTTCCTTTCTTTTCTCTCCTTCCTCCTTCCTTTCCTCCCCTCCTCCCTTCCTTCATCTCTCTCCCTTCCTTCCTTCCTTCTTCATTCTTCCTTCCTTCCTCCTTCTTTCTTTCCTTCTTTCCATTGTTCTCATAGCTAGGGATTGAAACTATAGTCACGTATATATCAGGCAGGCTTTCTACCACGGAGGGACTTCCCTACTTGAAATTTATTCTAACTAATTTTATCTTTGAACCTATCCAGGGGTTTGGCAACTCAACTTCTGCATGGTTCTGTGTCTTTCTACTTCTCAAGGATTAGTTCTCAGTGCCCTTAATAACTTCTACACATCTACTCAACAACCATGGATACCTACCCGTCAGAGACACAGCACTAGGCAGACTGAAGTTGGATGACCCCATCCCAGGAGATGAGTCATGTACTGTGAATTTAGGGCCTGTTGGGATTTGCACATATCCCACAAGCATCCCTGTGTGTAAGTAAGTGAAACATTAAAGAGCAGAAAGCCCCGCCAAGACCTGTTGAGAGAAAGAGATCATAAAGGGAAGGAAAAAACTTTTATTGTTTGTTTCTTTTGTAATCAAGGGTCCCGTGCTTTCATTTTGTATTCAGCCCTACAAATTGCATGACAAGTCTGATAATAGTTACTTTCTGGAAATTCAGTATAGTTACTTTCTGGAAATTCAGTATGCCATGAGAGGGCGATTGGGAAGTTGTAAATATGAGCAAGGTAGAGTGCTATATAAATATGAAATCTATAATTGAATCCCATTATTTTATATATGATAACTAAATTTAATTTAAAAATTATGTAGTCATAAACAAATTTACAAAAGTAAAAAGAAGAGGATGAACAGCATTTACACTGAGCTGAACAGAGAAATTATTGATGAGGAAGAGATAGCAGATACAGATTGTGTGAGCTGCTATGGTTTGAAAGTCATTTGTCCTCTCCAAGATTCAGGTGGGAGTTTAATTCCCATTGTGAGGTGTCAAGAGGGAGGAAAATATATCTGACCCTGTTGTTAGGAGTGGGACATTTGGAACTTGATTAGTATTATAGAAGATATAGAGCCCATGGCTGCCCGCTGGTGGCTATGTAAGAAGAGGTTTCTAGAAGACTTCATTGCACCCACTTACTATACCCAGGTGTGGACAACTGACTTTGAATTTCTAGAACCAAGAGAACCATGAGCCAAAATAAACCTCTCTTCTTTATAAGTGTCCTAGTCTATGATGTGCTGCTGACCTCAGAACAGAAAAGGTACTGTTGTGGTCAGCTTCTTAGTTGCTGTGCAGAAAGAACCCAAGCAAAGCAGCTTGTGGAGGAATAGGTTTATTTGGCTTACGGACTCGAGGGGAGACTCCATCCTGGCAGGGAAAACGATGGCATGAGGAGAGGGCTGGACATCACCTCTGCCACAGCACTGCAAACAGCAGCAGGAAGGTGTGCCAAACACTGGCAAGGGGAAGCTGGCTTATAACCCCCATAAGCCCGCCCCAACAACACAGCTCTAATGAGGTTCTAATTCCTGAATTGCCATCAGCTGAGGATCAATCTATCAAAACACATTCATTTGTTTGTGGGGGACACCTGGATCAAACCATGACAAGTACTAAGAAAATCAAGGGCAGCATCACACTTGTTCATAAAGGCAAATGCTCATATCACAAAAACAACAGCAGTCAGGCTTCTACTAAAAAAGAACCACTAGGTGTGTTTGTGTGTGTGTGTGTGTGTGTGTGTGTGTGTGTGTGTGTGTGTGTGTGTGTGTATGTGTGTACACATTTCCTTTGTTAGGCTGTTGTCTTTGCATCTGATGATCTTGGAGTGGGGGGAGTCAGGGAAGAAAGCTGTCTGTACAGTGAGCAACTGTAAGAATAATGTGGAACTCAGGAGTGGGTGCTTGAGTCTAGTAAAGATGGATGTAAATCAGTGTCAGATCTGGATGGTAGTGGTACCGCTTTCCTGCCAAGGTTGTAGCTCTTGTTATGAAGTGAAATATACACTTAACCCAAATGTTGAGGATTCTGAAGGTGCTGAGAGGAGAGTGAGCCAAGCTCTACCTCATGAAAGCAAGCATGTGCTTCAAGTGGTTATGTTCTGTCTCCTTCTTCCAATAATCCCTCTAAAATAACTGAAAATTCAGGGAAGTATATTTTGGCTGTATCAGTTAGACTTACTGAAAACACCCTACTGTACTTCAGTATGGGTAATTTTTACTCGTGTATGTCAGGAAAGTTTTAAAAACTAACTTCAAGTAAAGTCAGTAACAAGAAAATATTGAGGCTGTAAAATTTTTAAATAGAAAAAATACATGAAAAAGATATTTAAAAAGAAAAAAAGTCTTGCATTTTGATGAAAATATTGAAATATATCAGTGGATTAAACATATGTCCTAATATTTTAAAATAATTTATTAAGGGATTAAAATTATGGGGATAACATAAATTAGGAGATAGGATTTAGTGATATGAGAGATTGAAAGAGTATCATTTTGTAAATAAACACAAGACAAATACAAATAATCCAAGTAGGCAATGCCTTTAGAAAAATTCAAGAGAAAGATAAAATTTTCAATGAAAAAAAATTTTTCAATGAGAGTATATATTACATATGTGTGGTATAGTGTGTGTGTGTGTGTGTGTGTGTGTGTGTGTGTGCAGTGTATGCATGTGTGTCTCCCCCATTTGGGTGTCAGGAGGCCAGAGGAGAATGTCTGATATCCTCTTCTAATAGTCAACCACTCATTTCCTTGAGACGGAGTCTCTCACTCAACCTGGAGCTTATTTCTTCAGTTGGTCTGGTGAGCTCCAGCAATTCTCTATTCTCTCCCACCCACAGCACTGGGGTTACAGGGATGTATGGCATTGTCAGCTGTTTATGCCAGGGAATTGAACTCAGTGTGACCCCATAAATCCGTCATGTTTGCATAGTAAGCATTCTTACCACCTGCTAAGCCATCTTCTCAGCCCCAGAAAGTTAAAGCATTATAATGAAAGAACATTCTGTACCCTTGGGAAACTTCAGAACATATAGTTTAAGTATCTGACTTTTTTAAAGAAAAAAAGTACCTTATGTATCCGGTACAAAAATGGATATAAAACAGAAAAAAATGAAATAAAAAGAAAATTAGATTACATCAGACCTTTCAAGAACAGCATTTCATGCCAGGAGAAGAGGGATAATATAGTTCAAGATTCTCAATTTTTTAACAAATGAGCCAAGGGTTTTCTGTCCAGGCAATGTAACTTTCAAGTAGAAAGGGCAAAAATTGCCATCAATGTGCAGAACTTTAGAGAACACTTTCCAGGAGCCCTCTATCAGAATGGACTAAAAACAAACTTAGATAATGAGATTGCTGGACAGACAGCAGGACAAAGACTGGTGGGGAGCATTACATGCGCATGTCTCTTCACGTAGGAGGCATGAGGCAGAGACATAGCATGCAATAGCTGTTTGCTTTCAGAATGGACATACAAGCAAACACTGTAACAAGAAAGAGAGAATATTGAAAACTATTCAAAAGCACATTTAAAATACTCATCAGTCATCACTGTGATGCTGCTGCTACTGCTTGTCTGAATATGCTTTGCATGGAGTATGAGATAAGGTAAATTAGCCATATGTGTGCTACTGTAATTTTATTATCCCGTGCCCTTTGAGAAGCAGACATTTTAGAAGCTGTAAATTTAAGATAAAACATTTAAGAAGTATAATCCTGAATTTGAGTTTATGAAGAATTTTGTCACAGGCCAACTGAAAGATAGATGAAGGGATGGACAAGGGGATGTCTAATCTTAACTATATTCACCAATGATGCCTAAAAATAGCATTGCAGCTAAGGGACACAGAGTTTTATAGAAATGTTTGAAATGCCTAATTCCTGAACTCAGGTAAGAAATGTACAAATTGAACAGATGAGTTCAGAATATTATCTTGTAGCAGAGGGCAGGACATCCACTAAGGGGCTGTGTTAAAAGGTCTCCAGAGCCCACATGAGGAATTATTAACTAAAGATTGGGCAATTTGTACAGCAGTAAAGATAATGATTGTAATCAAGCAGACCAAATACATGGAAATCTTGTGTTGACATCCTGTGTTAATGCAGGTATGCCAAGATAAGATTAAATGTGTAAGGGGCTTCATGGGAAAAATGACCATGTACCAAAACTAGGGAGCAAGCCAGAGAGGTCTGGGAGAGCTACTGGACTGCTGTGCATACCTGAATTAAGGGAAGGAAGGAGAGAAGATTTGGTGGAAGAGTTTTAGTCTGCCAGGAAGAAAGGTACAAGGCATTGGGAGCTTTTGAGCCAAAGCTGATTGTCAGGAGAGTTTGGCATCTCCCAGGAACATGAGGCAGGATATCAGAGGTGTGTCCTCAGATCAAACAAGGAAATGAATTATATTGCTAAGTAGCAAGGACCTCTGTTGAACTATGCTACCTAAAGATGGAGATCTTCCTGGGTGTGTGCACACATACACATCTTCGCCTAATGAGCTACCCAAATAGGATAATACAGGAAAATTTTACTGTTCAGAAGTCTTGTAAATAAGGGAACATCTGTCTTGCTTTTTCTATACAAGGTAGTAATGATGAACTAAATGGCAGAAGGAGGAATTATGGAATGGGAGCAGCATCATTTTAAGTACCTACTTAAAGATATAAGCACTTTTGGCTACGAATGTATGGCTGCCAGTCATAAAGAGAAGAGAAGTAAATGTTATGTGACATTATTTTTTTTTTTTTGGTTTTTCGAGGTAGGGTCTCACTCTAGCCCAGGCTGACCTGGAATTCACTATGTAGTCTCAGGGTGGCCTTGAACTCACGGCAATCATCCTACCTCTGCCTCCCAAGTGCTGGGATTAAAGGCATGCGCCACCACGCCCGGCTTTTATTTATTTATTTATTTTTGTATGTGACTCTTGACAATGAAATGGCAGCAGTAATGACTGGAAATTGGATCTCACCAAAGACTTGGAGTCTATTAACAAAATTATAGCAGAAACCAAAAATGAAATGGAGTTGTTAAAAACCTCCCTAGAATCAATCAGTCCCAGAGTCGACAATCTGGAGGAAAGACTGTCAGACATTGAGGACAAGACAGAAGGAATTAATAAGGATGTCATAGGATTCAACAAATTCAAGAAATCAAGTGAGAATAATTTGAGGGATCTATGGGATACCATAAAGAGGCCAAATATTAGAATCATGGGGATCCGAAAGGGAGAAGAGCCCAGGCTAAGGGCATAGGAAATATTTTCAACAGAATTATTCAAGAAAACATCCCCTATCTAACAAAAGAAAGCCCACTCAACTTTCAAGGGGCCCAGAGGACTCCAAACAGACAGGACATGAAGAGGAATTCTCCAAGACACATTTTAAGTAAGATGCCTAACAATGAAAGCAAAGAGAAAATACTCAAAGATGCTAGAGGAAAGCAAACCATAATTTATAAAGGAAAATCCATCATACTTACCTCAGACTTCTCATTAGAAACCATGAAAGCCAGAAGGGTTTGGAATAATGCCTTTCAGGGCCTAAAGAAGTATGACTTTCAACCTAGACTACTTTACCCAGCAAAGCTATCCCTCATGATAGATGGAGAAGTGAAAGTGTTCCATGAAGTAAACCAGCTCTATGACTATTTGAACACAAAGCCAATTTTTCAGAAGATCCTGCAAGAGATATCCCAAACAGAAGAAACAAGAAATCTACCTCAGAAGAGTACCAGAGATCAGGCACGATAATCACAGTCAGTGTGCTAATAACAGCAGCACAGTCAACAACCCCCATTAACCCTTCATCATGGCAGGGCTTAAAGCAAACCTCACGGTTATATCACTGAATATAAATGGACTTAACTCCCCTTAAAAAAAGACACAGACTTGCAGGGTGGATCAGAATAATGAACCCTTCCATCTGCTGCCTTCAGGAAACACACCTTACCTCTAAAGACAGAGTAAAAGGATGGAAAATAGTTTATCAGGCATGTGGAAGTAAAACGCAAGTGGGTGTGGATACATTAATCTCTGACAAAATAGACTTTACACCAAAATCAATTAGAAAGGATAATGATGGTCACTTCTTACTCATCAAAGGAATGATCCAACAGGAAGATATCACCATCATCAACATATATGCACCAAATTTGGGTGCAACACAGTTCATAAAGGAAACCCTACTCAAAAATAAAGCAGAAATAGACTCTAATTCTATTATAGTAGGAGACTTTAATTCACCTCTATCATCTCTAGACAGATCAACCAAACAGAAGATCAGCAGGTACATAACGGAGCTTAATAACACCACTGACCAGCTGTGGATAATAGATATTTACAGAATGTTCTACCCCAAAGACACAGAATATACATTTTTTCAGCAGCCCATGGGACTTTTTCTAAAATTGATCACATCTTAGGTCACAAATCTTCCCTAAACAAATTCAGGAAGATTGATGTAGTTCCTTGCATCATATCAGACCATAGTGCATTAAAGGTAGAAGTTAACAGTGGAACAGGATCCAGAAAATACACAAAGTATTGGTGCCTGAATAATTCGCTCCTAGAAAATGTTTGGGTCATCCAAGAAATAAAGCAGGAAATTCAGAATTTCCTAGTAATAAATGATGACGATAACACATCTTATCAGAACTTATGGGACACAATGAAGGCAGTCCTGAGGGGAAAGTTCATTGCGCTAAATGTTTTCATATCAAAGACAGAGAGGTCTCAAATCAATCACCTAACCACCCACCTAAGAACATTGGAACAGATGGAAAAAACTAACCCAAGGAACACAAGATGAAAGGAAATAATTAAAATTAGATCTGAGATTAATGAATTGGAAATAAATAAAATGATCAAAAAATAGATAAATCAAAGAGTTGGTTCTTTGAAAAAGTTAATACGATTGACAAACCCCTGGCCAATCTAATCAAATGAAGAAATGAGAAAGCCGAAATCAACAAAATCAGAAAGGACCAGGGTGAGATCACAACAGATCCTGAAGACATTGGAAAAATCATCAGGTAATACTTCCAAAACCTCTACTCCAGAAAATTTGAGAACCTGGAAGAAATGGATAAGTTTTTGGACACCTACCAACTGCCAAAGCTTAACCCAGAGCAGATAAAATCACTAAACCTATCACGTGCACAGAGATTGAAGACGTAATCAAAAACCTTACCAAAAAGAAAAGCCTAGGACCAGATGGTTTCTCAGCTGAATTCTACCAAGCCTTCATCACAGAGCTGAAATCACTCTTTCTGAAGCTTGTTAGAAGCATAGAAAAAGAGGGAAGGCTTCCAAACACCTTATATAAAGCTTCCATTGCCCTAATCCCCAAACCAGAAAAGGATGCAACAAGAAAAGAAAACTACAGAACCATATATCTGATGAACTTAGATGCAAAAATACTGAACAAAGTCCTAGCAAACCGGATACAACGCCACATCAAAAATATTATCCATCCTGAGCAAGTTGGCTTTATCCCAGGTATGCAGGGATGGTTCAACATACACAAGTCGATAAATGTAATACATCACATTAATCGGCTCAACCACAAAAACCACATGGTTATCTCAACAGATGCGGAGAAGGCCTTTGACAAAATTCAACACCACTTCATGTTCAAAGCTCTGGAAAGAATAGGCATAGATGGCCTATACCTCAATTTATTAAAGACAATTTACAAAACTCCTAAAGCACAAATCATTCTCAATGGGGAATGGCTCAAGGAGTTCCCACTCAATTCAGGAACAATACAGGGGTATCCACTCTCATGACTGCTCTTTAACATAGTGCTTGAATTTGTAGCCCAAGCAATAAGACAGGAGAAGGGCATAAAAGGGATACAAATCGGAAAGGAAGAAATTAAACTATCCCTCTTTGCAGATGACATGATCCTTTATATACCAGACCCAAAGAATAGTATCAGTAACCTCTTGAAGGTGATTAATGCCTTCAGCAACGTGGCAGGATACAAAATTAACACACAAAAATCAGTAGCCTTTCTATATGCAGAGGACAAACAGACAGAAAAAGACATCAGTGAGACTGTCCCATTTCCTATAGCCTCAAAGAAAATGAAATACCTTGGAATATCACTTACCAAGATTGTAAAGGACTTATATAAGGAAAATATTGAAACACTCAAGAAGGAAATAGAGGAGGACATGAGAAGATGGAAAGATATTGCATGTTCATGGTTAGGGGGAATCAATATAGTAAAAATGGCAATCCTGCCAAAAGCGATTTACAGATTCAATGCCATGCCGATAAAAATCCCACCCTCTTTCTTAACAGACATAGAAAAAATAATCTCTAAATTTATTTGGAAGGGCCAAAGACCTTGGATATCTAAAACTATTCTAAGTATAAAAACCTAATCAGGGGGTATCACCATCCCTGACTTCAAAACATACTACAAAGCCATAGTAACTAAAACAGCATGGTACTGGTATAAAAACAGAAGGATCAATGAACAGGATTGAAGAACCAGCTTTAATTGGAAGTAAATTCATTTATTTGGTCTTTGACAAGGGGGCCAACAATGTACGCTGGGCCAAAGATAGCATCTTCAACAAATGGTGCTGGACGAATTGGATAAACACGTGTAAAAAAATGAAAATAGACCCACTCCTTTCACTATGCACAAAAATCAACTCCAAATGGATCAGAGACCTTAATATAAATCTGGTAACCCTGAACACCCTGGAAGAAAAAATAGGAGGAACTCTACATGAAATAGGAATAGGGAAAAATTTCCTGAGCAATACAACAAACACTTAACCAATGGGACCTGATCAGGCTCAAAAGCTTCTGTACAGACACAAACCACACTCAGAGCCAATAGACCCCCTTCAAATTGGGAGATGATTTTCACCAGCTACAACTCAGACAGAGGTCTAATACCTACAGAGAACTCACAAAAATTAATAACAAAAAACCAAAATGCCCCTCACAAAATGGGGCACTGATCTCAACAGAGAATTCACAGAGGAGGAAACACAAATGGCCTTGACTCATCTAAGAAAGTGCTCAGCATCCTTAAGCATCAGGGAAATGCAAATCAAAACCACAATGAGATACCATCTTACCCCTGTCAGAATGGCAATCATAAAGAAAACCAGAAACAACCATTGCTGGCTAGGATGAGGGGAAAAAGGAACTCTCATTCATTGCTGGTGGGATTGCAAACTTGTTCAACTGCTATGGAAAGCAGTGCAGAGACTCCTAGACTGAATGGATATAGAATTACCAATGGACCCATCTATCCCTCTACTAGGCATCTACCTGCAAGATGTCACATCTTGATGCAGATATTTTTGTACAACTATATTTATAGTAGCTCAATTCATAGTAGCCAAGAATTGGAATCAACCCAAATGCCCATCCATGGAGGAATGGACAGCGAAACTGTGGTATATTTTCACGATGGAATTCTACTCAGCTGAAAGGAAAAAGGACATATCGAAATTTAGGAAAAAATGGTCTGTCTTCGAGCAGATCTTACTAAGTGAACACTCAAAAGAACAGAGAATTCAATGCCGCATACTCTCCCTCATATGCCATCCTTAACCAGGATAACCATTTTCTCTATGCAGACTAGTAGAAAGAAGTAAGAGGTTATGAATGAGGTATAAGGGAAGGGAGGAGGGGAATGGCTTAAGCATGAGGCTAAACCAAATTAGGTTCAAAAACATAAAATCCTCACGAGCATACTGTAACCTACAGAGCAAGTAGTGGGCATCAACTGGCAAGAGGGGCCATGAGTAGTAGGAGAGAGAGTCTATGCCTGTGAATAATTGATCAGTCTGACAACCCCACGTCCCGGCCACCGGTTCTTTCCCTCACTTAGCTGTTGACCAAAGTGACCCATGAGGTTCCAAAAACAAGACAGAACTCTGTCAAAGTTCTTGAATGCCCTTTCCAGGCCTGAGGCAAAATCCTGTTGCTGAAGAAACCACAGAATGCCATCAATTAGCATCGAGAGACCCTTTGAAGTCTGGAATGGTAACCAGCCCCCAGTTGGCAGTTAGTGCAGTGCTGGAAGGCCCTGCACAAGCTGCTAGGGGAAGCAGATCAATGACAGATGGAGTAAACAAACCACCTGCATGAAACACAATATGCTGCCATGAGTAGGCTGACCACACCTCCTACTGGGAGAGAACAGGGAACTAAGAAAGGAGCACTTGTGCAATGGTGGAGCCTGGGCCTGGGGGAGACAATCAACAGCTATTAAATTTGGCCAAATATTCCACTCAGTGAGGGGGAACCCTTGATTGGAACTGGGGATTCAGGGCAATATGCACCGGATCCCATACTCTTGGGCTCCCAAGAAAAGATGCACTATGCGAGCGACTGATGGGGAGACTACTAAAAATGAATCTAGGTAATCCAGAATGGTGTATATTTGTTAACCTATATTGATCTCACTCTCCAATGGAGATTGTGTTTGTATTTTTCAGGATATAGCGAGAGAGCTGTGGCCCATCTAATCCTACCAACTGTCCGCAGGCAGAAAGCTGAGATTCTGGCAAGAGATGGGCCACCACAGTCATATCATGGAGGATCCATAGGGAACCCTGCAGAGAATGATGGGATGAACAAGGGACCCACAGCCATTCAATCAACACATGATAAGCCAGTGAGACAGAAACTAACGATTCTTGACACAAAAACCCCTAAGCTCAGAACATTAAAGCAGCCTTAATACTCTCCCACCACGACTCGGAACTGAGCGGAAGAGGGGGCAGAAGGATTGTGAGAGCTGTGGTGGAGGAGACTATCCAGAAGCATGACACCCCTCAGTAACAACACATTTGGGTCATGAGAACCCGGCTGAAGACTGTGCTATCCATGGTCCCCTACCACAGAGACTGATACAGACGGCCCATGGAGGAGGATATCCAGCTGACTGGGGATGGGGAAGGGGGACAATGAGGAATTGGGGATAACAACTCGTTGGCCCACTAAACAATGTAACTCATTATGGATAATAAAAAAAAAAACACTCATCAGACATTAGTGCTGGTGTTGATGCAGGAATTTTGAGGCTCAGGTGGCTCCACCAGATTTATGAACAATTAGTTTTTGGCTTTTTCCTAATCTTTAATGAAGAATAATGACAGACTTAAGAAGGATAAATCATGAATTATTTAATTTATTTGGGGAGAAGTCACAAATTGTGAGTTCATTTAAGAGGAATTGGGATCTGGAAAGGAAGGCCAGAACACACTTTTATGTGGGAAACACACTCAAGAGAAACTGAAATTTTAGAGAAAAGCTGAAGTAAAGCTTCGGACACGTGGGGAGCTAGAAGAAACTGAGGTTTCCAGGGGAGGATTAGAGTGAAGCTGTGGACCTGTGCAAGGCTAGGGAAACAGGTTTAGAGAGCCAGACTGAGAGAGAGCCTAAAGAAGGGGAGAACACTTAGCATTGGCCATGAGCTTTCCTGTGGAGGGAGGCTTGGGAAAAGTTAGAGCGCCCACGTGGCAGA
Organism: Zapus hudsonius; assembly: GCA_004024765.1. Lineage (NCBI taxonomy): Eukaryota > Metazoa > Chordata > Mammalia > Rodentia > Dipodidae > Zapus > Zapus hudsonius. The sequence goes on along the minus strand of PVHP010004589.1, from coordinate 38,366 downwards.
TCCAGAGTGGAAGTTGCACAGGGTAAATTTAGGGACCATAATACAAAAGCGAGGAGACTAGGATTAGAAGAAAGGGTTATGTTTCCCCTCCCACGTGGCGAAAGTCCATGCCACAAAGGATGAAAAGCTGGAAGCAAGGGCACAAATGTCTCAGGAAGTGGAAAAGCCAGGAAAAAGAGGACGGGGCATATGCCAGCCTGCCACCTTTATAGTGCTTAATTCAGGTAGGTGGGAAGAACTGACTTGTTACTAAGTCTGGAGGATGTGTGGCTCTAAGGTTTTAGCACATTTGACTGTGGACAGCAGGGGGCGTAGTAGCTTAGTGTCTGTCAGACATGTGGTTTAAGTCCTGCCAGGAGTTTTGGCATGTGGATTGGCATCTCCTAGTTCCCTTTTAGCCTCAGTTCCTGTCTGAAACCTATCTAAATAAGCTAGCTATCTCCTATTCTGTCTCAGTGTTATCTCACAAGCCTTCACAATAAGTATTGCAAAGCTCCTTAGAAACAAGTTTTCAGAGTTGAAAGGAAACTTTAGAACTAAAGCATTCAGTAGAGAGCACTGATAAAATTCAGACTGATGTCATGAGAAAGCTGAACACACTACTTTATGGGAGAGATCTTCGAGTCAAGAAGTGATCATCTGTGCAATAGTGGTGCCAAAACCTAGGGGGGTAATCAGTGGCTTTCAAATTGGCCATGAAATCCATTCAGTTACAAGGAACCTTTAACTGGAACTGGGATACAAGGCGAAACCCCATTGAGACCAAAAACCTTGGTTCCAAGGAGAAATTCCCACTACCAGGGAACTACAGAAAGACTGCACTCAATAGAGTCTTGGTAAATTAGCAGTGGGTGCCTCATTTAACCTATACTGAACTCACTCTCCGATGGAGATTCTGTTTGTAATTTTCAGAAGGCAGTGAGAAAGCCTTGGTCAATCCAACTCCACCTACAAACCACAGGAAGATGGCTGAAATCCCAGCAGGAGATGAACCACCCTGGGCCTATGTTGTAGGCCCCAAATGGAACCTTTGAGAAAGCATGTGCTAAACATAAGACATATCACCACAGCAAGTCAGATAACCCAGGATAGGTCAAAGAGACAGACACCAGCGATATCCAACACAACCCAAAGCATAAGTCCAGAGACACTCAAAGTCTCAACAATAAAGCGGACTTAAAACTCACCTACCATGACTCAGGGAACTGTGTGGAAGATGGGGTGAAAAGATTGTAACAGCCATGTTGGGGAGAATATCCAGAGACATTGCCCCCTTCAGGAACAACACACAAAGAGGGGGGAACCTGGTTACTTGCTGTGCTACTTATAACCCCCTACCGCAGGGACTAATCCAGTATGCCCACAAGGAGGGTTCCCAGTGGGTTGGGGACTGGGAGGAAGGAATTGGGAGTACCATCATAAGACTTGTTCATACAATGTATGTAATTATGGATAATAAAGACAAAAAAAGAAAAAAATTAAATGGGACCAAATAATAACCGAAACTTCTTGGGCTGGAGAGATGGCTAAATGGTTAAGGAGCTTGCTGCAAAGCCTAAGGACCCCAGTTCAATTCCTCAATACCCACGTAAAGCCAGATGTACAAGGTGGCACATGCATCTGGAGTTCATTTGCAGTGCCTAGAGGCCCTGGCACATCCATTCTCTATCTGCACCCTCAAATAAATAAATAAAATATTAAAAAACCTTCTCCCTTAAAGGTATTGAAGTTTGCTAGATATATATGTAGAATATCAAGGTTGAAGCTGAGCTCAAAGCTAAGAATCAGGGCTTTGCATTTCTCATTTTAATGACTATACATTTGGGGATTAATTTTCATTTAATTGTGATAAAATATACATAAAAGACATGAATCATTTAAAAAGAAGGTAGTGTGATGATTCAAAAGATGAATGAAGATGACAAAGAGAAAGACCAGTGAACCTGAAGATGCACCAACAGAAATGATCCCACTTGAATAACACAATGAAACACCCACTGACTCTGAGGGAACAGTGCAGTAGCAGCAGCAGGCCTGACTTCATGGCCTCCGAGTCTAAGAGCCATAGAAATATATGAATAAGAGATCCTTCTAGATCCAGAATGGTAACCAGCTCCCAGAAGGTAGCATGTGTAGCATTGGAAGGTGTTGCATAAGCTGCCAGGGGAAGTTGGTCAATGATATTTGGAGAAAACAGAGGCCACTGATATACAATACAGCTTTAAGGAAGAGACCAGCAAGTCAAGAAATGTTCATCTGTGCAATAGTGGCACTAAACCTAGGAGGGTAATCAATGGCTTAATGATTGGCTAAGAGATCTGCTCAGTGACAAAGAACCCTTAACTAGAACTGGCATCAACTGCATAATCCTATGGGGACCAAGATCTTCGGTGCCTAGGGGAAATTCCCACTACCAGAAAGCAACAGAAAGGCTACACATATTAGGAGCTAGCCAAAATAGCAATGCTGTCTCATTTAACCTATATTGATCTCACTCTCTGATGGAGATTCTGTTTGTATTTTTTCATCAGGCATTAAGAGAGCAAGGGACAACTCAATTCCACCAACAAGACATTGGATGAAGGCTGACATCCTGGCAGGAGACATACCACACCTAGCCTTCACACAGGGCCCAAATGAAACCTATGAGAAAGTGATGAGAAATACAGGAGAACAATCACCACAGCAAGTCTGATAACCCATAAAAGTTCAATGGAAACAGATATCAATGATACCCATCACAACCCAGGGTAAAGATCCAGAGATACTTAAGATCTCAACAACAAAGCGGACTCAAAACTCACCCACTATGACTCAGGGAACTGAGCAGAAGAGGGGGCAGAAATAATTTAAGAGCTATTGTGGGGAAGAATATGCAGAGACGTTGCTCCCCTCAGCAACAACATACAAAGGGGAAAGAAAAAAAAAGAACAAAAAACTGGCTACTTCTGGTGCGGTTCACATCCCTTATTATTCTGGACAGAGCCACAATACACACTAATGAAGTACCCCAGTGGGTAGGGGACAGAGAGGAGGGAAACAGGACATATTCACAAGATTTTCTCATACAATGTATAAACTTATTAATAATAAAGATATTTAAAAAGAAATATATGAATAAATAATATTTGGGACTTTCCCAGTTTGGCTAAAACAAATCCCCAACAAAACACGATCAAATCTGTAGAATTCTACTCTGCACTAAGGACATTTGCATGAAAATGGATGGACCTGGAACAGATCATACTCAGTGAACTCACACAAGAACAGAAAGAAAAAAGTCACATATTCTCCCTCATCTGTGATCCCTAATCAGGATCAGCTAGAATTGCCAGCAAACCTTACATGCATCTGGAGAGACAGATAATGAGAATTAAAAGTTTTGGGGGAGGGAGTGGGAGAAAGGGGAAGATATAAACAAAACTATATAAAAAATGAATAGATACCATAGAATCCATACTATGGTATCTATTCATACTACTCAGGAGAAGAGTAGGCTGAAAGGTATAATTCTACAGAGGAAAAAGAGGTTATCTTCTGGTTAGGAGGGCCCTGAAGATAGTGGTATGAAGCCTAACCCTAATACAATTGGTGCTGGCTTGTGACTCCTAGTACCAGAAATCGGCTACTACCAACAATGAGATGTTGATCAGAGAGACCTATGAGGTCCCCAAAACAAGACAGGATTCTGTCAAAGTACTTGATTACCTGCCCAAGGCAAAAGATACGACCCTATTGCTGAAGACACCACAGACTGCTGACACTTAACATTAAGAGACCTGGCTGGAACTGGGAGGGTAGCCAGTTCCCAGATGGCTAGTTATTATAGTGCTGGAATGTGCTACATGAGCTGCCAGGGGAAATTGGCCAACAATGCTGAGAGAAAGCAGGGGACACTGCTATACAACAGCAACCAGCATGACAAGAGATACATACCTGTGCAATAGTGGCACTCTACTTACGTAGGTAATCAAGGTCTCTGATTTGTTAAGTGATCCTCTTAGTGGTAAGGAACACATAGATGGAACTGGAATCTAAGTCAAATCCCTATGAAGACCAAGAATCTGGACTCTAAGGGGAAGCTTCCACTAACCATAAGTCTAAAGAGAGGCTACACCCATTATAATCTCGCCAAATTAAAAATGCTTATCCCATTTAACCTATGTTGATCTCACTCTCCATTAGAGAATGTTTATATTTTTCAGAAGGAAATGAAAACTGTGGACAGCCTAATTCTACCAACAAGACCAGAAATGATAGCTGACTTCCTGGCAGGAGAAGAACATTCTCTAACACACCAGCTAGGGCCCAGGTGAAACCACAGAGGAAGTGGAGAGATGAGCAAGAGTTCTGCTTCTACAGCCAGCCTGACAACTTGAGCCAGGGTCATAAAGACAGGCACTGGGGATACTCAAAACCCTACAAAGCTCAAATCTAGAAGATGCTGCGAGCTCACCAGTAAAGCAGACTTAAAACTCAACCATCATGGCTCAGGGAACTTTGCAGAAGAGGAGGCAGAAAGATTGTAAGAGCCATGGTGGGGGAATATCCAGAGGCTTTGCCCCCCTCCTCCCCAATGACTGACTGTTGCTCACACCACACATAGCATTAGGGCAAGAGGGACAGGGAGGAGGGAAACAGTACCAACAAGTGACTTGTTTATACAAAGATTTTACTTTATAAAACAAAAACCCAAATTGAATAATCCTAAGAAAATCCATACCCAAAATACCACAGTTAAATTGCAGAAAACTAAAGAACACATAAAACGCAAAGAAAAATCTTAAAATAATACAGTATCTATAAAGAAAAATTATTTGGATGATAGTTGATTATCAGAAACCACATGGTCAAAGGAAGGGGAGCTTTTTTAAACTATTGACAGGATGAGCTGAAAGTGCAGAATTCTGGGTTCCATATCTTTCTCAAATGCATGACAAATGGCTCTCTTTATACCAAAGGTGGTTATATGATTTCTAAATTATTGCTATTTTATTTGAAAGGACTACCTGGTAATGACTCCTCCCTAATAGTTTTCATATAAGAATGTACGATACACCATGAGTAGCATATCTCAATATAAAACAAAAACCAAATAGCTCAGTGGTTTTTTTTTTGTGGAGAATGCTAGCTGATTTTAAAATGTACCTAGGAAGACAAAGGCAGTCAAGAGAAGGGTTAAAGGGTAAACAGAGCATAACATATACTTCATAGATATGTGTTGCCATCTGGTATTTGGCAAAGAAAAACTGTAATTCAGTAGAAAAAGACTTTTTTTCAATATATGGTGCCAGGACAATTTGAATTCAATCCTATTTAGGGCATATGCAAAAATTAATTATAGATGAGTTTACACATCCAAATGTGACAGATGAAATAGTAAACCTCTTAGGAGAAAACATATGAGAATATCTTTTTGCCACCAGACAAGGAAAATATCTTTTAAGTAAAATGGAAAGAGCATAAACCAAATATTTAAAAATATAAACAGAATTATATAAAGATTAGTGAGTTTCATCCAAATGCATCGTTCAGAGAATGAAAAGGAAACAACAGAATAGAAGAAAATAATTGTAGCACACTTATTTTTCTGATAAAGGAAACACATTTATAGTACATAGGAATTCATACAAATAAAGTCCAAAAAATGGTCAATGAGCTCTGAGCAGGTATTCTGTATGAGAATATATTCAAATAGTCAATAAATACATGAAATGTTCCTGAATATCATTAGTTCTTAGAGAAACTGATAACACTGCAATACTGCCCAAAATATTTATATAAAGGAATAAAGGTCAAGTGCTCACAAGAATGCAGAGTTACCATATTCAGTAGAAATACTTCCATTCCTGAAAAGATAAACTAGAATAATATTCACAGTAGCATCCTTTTTAATTTCTCTGGGCTAGAATTCACTCAAGTGGCCATTGGGAGTAGAAAAGTGTTTACTATAATCACATAAGTTAACACTATGCAGTAAAGGCAGTCAATAGGATAACTATAAAGGACAATATTGGAGGGCTGGAGAGATGGATCAGTGGTTAAAGATGCTTGCTTTCAGGCCTCACAGCTTGGGTTTGATTCTCTAGTACCTACATAAAGCCAGATGCACAAAGTGGTATATGCTCCTGGAGTTTGTTTTCAGTGGCAAGAGGCCCTGGTATACCCATTCATTCCTCCCATCTCTTTCTGCTTGCAAATACATTTGAGGGAAACAGGTCACACAGAAGAGTGCACTATAAAATTTCATCAACATAGTTCAATGATAAGTAGTACTATGTGTAATGTTGGACATTAACACTGCCCTTATAGGAATTGGGATGTGTCAAAAGAAGGTCTTTTGAGGTGCTGATAATATTATTTTTTCCACTCATTAATGCAAATATTACAAACTTACTCATTTTTCTAACTTTTTGATACACTTCCATGAAAGTATCATAAATCAGAACTTACAACAGAAATACCAAACTAGCTTTCTTTACCAGTAAAATTTTGCTTACGATTTCAGGAATCACATACAAAGTACACATAAAGCTTGTACAAACTCCTTCAGAATTTAGAATATGGTGAATAATTCCCAACTCACTTTATGTTTATGAAGCCAGCATAATCTTAATATCAAAGCCATATAAGATTATTATTAAAACAATAAAATCTCACTTTGATAAGTATACATAAAATATTCTAAAGAAAACATTTGCAAAACAACCTAACAATACATTAAAAATGATAATACTCTATCAATGATTCCATGGAAGAGGGTCCTCAGTGGAATGGGGACAAGGGAACGTAAGAATATAACCCAGTGGGAATATGACCATTAGGCAATATGTTCATACAATAAAGTTCTCAATTTAAAAATGATACTTTAAAACCAAATGGGTTAGTTTTTAACACTACTAGGTAAAAAACTGGTAAGCACTGTATATTACTCCTCCTGTATCAGAGACAGTTTTAATCCTGACAAAAATTTCTAGCAGAGATGGCTATGACATGACCAGGGAATTAATTGAAAGGGTTGTCTAGTACTGACTACTGACCAGGAGGATCTCTACTAGGACAATGTGCACAGTTAGTAATGTATTGGAAACTGATCTGCAGGTTACATGCTGCAAATCTGTGAGACCCTGATAAGAGGCACGGAGGACATAGGGTTAAAGGAAGTTGAGGTTGGCCTAAAACCCCATAATCTCATTCTTATTATTTGAGATTGAGACTGGTAGGCATTTAGTCTTATCTCCTCCCTTTTATCCTAGAAACCCCAGCCCCTCTTGCAGGTTTCAGTAAACCTTGAGAAGCCCAAGCACTTCCAGGCCTGAATTTACTAAAGTTCACATACCCCAGGCTGTAATAACAAGCCTGGGCAATAAAAGTTTAAAGGTCACAGTTCCTTTGCAGCCACCACCATCCAGTACATGTTTAGAGTCATGTAATTCCCGCCACTTGGAGCCCCCTCAATTTATCTATGCAAACTAGGTATCCACAGGGTACTGGTCCATGCCAATTGCTTCATGAAACATCCACAGACTATGCTGTCCCTACCAATCCCCTTGCCGCTTATGGCCCTGCCTCTGATGATACATTGAGTGAGCAAATAATGAGTTGGTATCCCCATTTCCCCAATTTCCTTCTTCCCTGTCCCTACTCATCTGGGTATCCTCCTTTGTGGGCAGTCTGAATCAGTCCATGGGGTAGGGGGTTATGGATAGCTTAGGAGTCAACCCAGTTCCACCTCCCTTTGTATGTTGTTACTGAGGGGGGGCAATGTCTCTGGGAGTTCTCCCCCACCATGGCTTTTATAATCTTTCCGCCCCCTCTTCTTCTCAGTTCCCTGAGTTATGGTGGATGAGTATTAAGGCTGTTTTATTGTTGAGGTCTTAGGGGGTCTCTGTACTTCTGCTTTAGGTCGTGTTGAAATTGTTGGTGTCTGTCTGTCTGGCTTATCCTGTGTTGAATGATTGGCTGTGGTTGTGGATCTCTTGCTTATCCCACCACTCTACTGGGTTCTATACGGATCCTTCATGGAAGATCTGGTGTGGCTCATCTCTTGCTTAGATGTCAGCTATTGGCCTGTGGTTCATTGGTAGGGTTGGAGGATCCATAGCTCTCAAACTGCATTCTGAAAAATGCAAACAGAATCTCCATCAGAGCGTGAGATCAGTATAGGTTAACTTAGATACACATTTTTGAATTAGCTAGATTCTATTGTTAGTAGCCTCTTTGTAAATCACTCATATAGTGCATTTCTCTTTGGGGGCCCAGGATTCTGGTTCCAGGTGCATTTTCCGGATGGAAGCATCCAGTTTTTATGTATCTTCTAAGGATCTGAGCTCAGGTACTCACAACTGTGCAACCAGCACTTTACCCACTGAGCCATCTCCCCAGCCCAAGTATACAAAATTTGATTAATAAAGACAACAATGACACAAGACACAAAAGTAGGAACAGAGGTAAGAACAAAAATGAATGAGCAACTAGAGAATACATATTAAAATAATCACAAAATCACTGATAAGCTGAATATAAACAGACTAAACACTAAACAATATTAGAAACATACAGTGCAGCACACAATAGCCACTTGTATGCACACAGCAAGTACATTTTAAAAAAGATATGCCATCCAAGTAGCAGGCATGAGAAGTCTATGTGAATATATTAATATCAAAGAGAATAGGAGCCTGGAACATTACCAGAGCTTGAGAGAACCATCTCATATTGTGAAAAGTGCCAATTAATAAGCACAGCACAACAATCATTAATTCACATATACAAAAAATTCAAGGCCCATGAAACCAAACTGGCAGAATTCAAAAGAGAATTCGGGTCATCAAGATACATCATTTAAAGATGTAAATGTTAGTAGGGATAGAGAATATATAGAAAACCTTGTCCAAAAGGCTAACAGTTATAGTACACTGCTTTCAACAACTTCAGAATACATATTATTTTCAACTGCACATAGTGTTTCAGCAAAATAGAATATTTATCACATTTCAGATCAAAAATAGATCTGAATATAGCTAAAAAGTTGAAATCAAAGAGAATGTGTTATGACCACAATGATTTCAGTTAGAAATATGTATCAAACTGCTTGAAAAGAAGTATTTGGAAGCAAAATATCACACTCTGAAATAAACCATTGATCAGTGACAAAATCACAAGGACATTGGAAGATATTTTGAACCACAGTTAAGGGCATAGAGCATAAAATTAGAAAAATTAGTACTCTAGGCTGTACTCAGGTGGAAACTTGCATCTTTAAATAGTTTCACATAGTTACATGAAAGTAAAACTAAGGTCAATGGTCTCTGTTTATTCACTAAGAAATCTGTAAATGATACACAAATTAAATTCAGTAAATGTAAAGCAATAATAAATGTAAGATTAAAACCCAATACAATTAAAAACTAAAGTTGAGAAAATTAGCAAGTTAAAGAGTTGTTCTCTGGAAATATTAATAATGTTGATTAATCTAGCAAGTTTAATAAAGATGAAGGGTGCTGAAGAGATGTCTCAGTAGTTAAGAGTACTTTCTGTGTAAGCAGGAGGGCCTGAGACATTACAGGAGTTAATTCCTTTGGACCAATATAAACAGCTGGATGTGGCCACATGCAACCCCAGTCCCACAAGGGAGTAGAGACCTTAGAATAGCTAGAGCTAGAGAAAAACAAAATACCAACCTCTGGGATCATAAGAATTTCCAGCTCAAATAAGAATAGACAGAAGAGAGATGGAACTGGACATTCTCTGGCCACTACAGGTAAGCAAACACAGCCACAGGTGAATGCCTGGGACGCTGAATAAGCACTCCACACAACATACAAACACAGAAGCAACAAAAATGTAGATGAGAAAATGAAGAAGTTACTAGAAGGAAGAGTAAACAGGAGTTATTAACACACAATTTATAGAACTAGAGGAATGAAATGAAGCAACATTATGCCAAAAATAGATGAATTTCTTTAAAAAATCAAGTTAACAAAACTTTCCCTAAAAGAAATAGAAGCTCTGAATAGTACTAAAAATTTGAGTTTCACTTAAAAGCTTTTCTACAAAGAAAACTCCAGGCACATAATTTCACTAATCAGGTTCATGAACACTTAAAGAAGAAATACTATCTACCACAGAGTATGTGGGGGGGGCAGGGAGAGTATTTCCCAATTATTTTGTAAGGCCATCATAACTCTTAACCAGAATTGGACAATGACAATATAAGAAATGAAAATTATACAACAATATATCTCCTAGCTATAGATGGAAAACTCCCTTAAAATCCTCTAACGCATTCAACCATAGTCCACTCCACCTCAAGGGGATCTGTGGTTTGATGTTTCTCATCAATATTGAAAAGTTCTCAGAATTTGCTCTTGGAGATTGCTTTTGCTTCATATTCTCTCTGCTTGCTGAAAGGATCCTGCATTACTAAATTGGAGAGTAGTGTACTCACCCAGAGAAGGCACTTGAATTCTTCTAGCATGATGTGGATGAGCAATAAAATTGGATAGTGTTAGGCAGATGGAAATGACAAGTTATTGCCGCTGCTGACATTATCCACCATGATCAACATGCCATCATTTAAAATATTAATATTAATTTTATACAGATTTTCTTATCTAAAATTGTGAGGTATAAGCATTCTTTTTGACATGCCCTTCTGCTGACTATGGAATCCTATTAGGTAAAGTCTGTTCTCTTGGATGCCTTATATTTTGTACTTTGAACTCATTTTCATGAACACTGTGATTGTCTTTTGGAGTGCCAGATGGGAAGCTGTAGACATTTCTTCCTTCATACCTTTGCCCAATGCCTTCAATGTTGACTGTCTAATTACCCCTTTTCCCCTATCCAGTGTCCAGGCAAAAAAACATCCTCTTTTCTCTGGGACATTGTTGAGGCTTTCTGTTTGAAAGGAAAAGGAAAATTTTTCTTCAGTCTCTGGATTTATTGGACATATTCATTTCAGTTTTCCATCTCTGACAGGGTGAAGGTCCAGTTATCTTACTGGGATGTTTAATCTCACCTTTGAGTCAATATCCTTGCTCCATCTCTCCCCTGGGCTATGGCAGCAGCATCTGCTTCTGAGTATTAAATACTTGGAATTTGTTTCTGAGCCTTGCCTCTGTAAGCTCAGGAGGCATTTGTGTTCAGTTTCATCTCTTTATCATTCCTTTATGCTGAGAATAGGATTGAGGGTGCAGCCTCTAAGGCTAGCTGTCTCTACTTAAAAATTTTCCTACATCTTAAAAATGAAAATATCTGGAGCCTAACTAGAAAACTAAATATAGCTGGCCCTACTTACAGTCCTGCTTATTGGCATGATGCAGGCTGAAATTCACTCCACACATAAGTTCTGAACAGCTACCCTGTCAGTGGTTTGCACTTGCAGATTCTCCAGGTGTGCTTACCCACCAGGGTCCCAACTGAAGATGGTTTGTTTCTAGGTTTCTGATATTATAGTGGACAACGGTAGTGCTATGATCTTAAATGTGCTCCCCCTAATCAGTAAGGAAGTAGTTGTGGTTTCAATAATGTGACCCCATTGGGCACTCTCAAGTAAGTTATCTGGGCTCACCTCATAACAATGGGAGGCAGGGCTGGTGTGCAGGAGATGGCATTGGGCTACCTCTGTTCCATGGATGGTGTTAATTTCCTTCTCTAATACCCCTTTTGTCATCAGCTAATACTCTGCAGCTTGGTCATGCACCAAGTGCCTGTTTTGTGATATCCCAACTGCTGGAGATGGCATTTGCTTGCCTGACAACTTGCCTGCTGTCCCCTTCCCACAGTGGAATACCTGTCTTACTCTCTTATGAAGCTTACTATACAGTCAGTCTTCTTTCTCTAGGCCATTTCACTGCAGATGAAAAACCCCATACCGATTTTTTTTGGTTTATTATGTGCGTCAGTAAACAGACACGGATTTGCATCAAGACACTTCATTTGCAAGGACACTGTTCTTTTTTTATTTTTTATTGTTTATTTATTTTATTTTATTTTATTGTTCATAATGAGTTACATTGTTTAGTGGGCGAACCATGAGTTGTTATTCCCAATTTCCCGTTGCTCCCCTTCCCCTTCCCCAGTCAGCTGGATATCCTCCTCCGTGGGCCGTCTGTATCGTCTTTGTGGTAGGGGACCATGGATAGCTCATTCTTCAGCCGGGCTCTCATGTCTCAAGTGTGTAGTTACTGAGAGTTGCCAGGTCTCTGCTATTCTCCCCCACCACGGCTCTCATTAATCGCAGTGCCTCATCCTACTATTAGTCTACCTTCCAGCTCAGTCACCTTTTGATGCGCCTGTCTTTGGTTCTTAGTGTCAATCCTGGAGTCAGTATCTCAGTTCAGAAACATGGGCATTTCCATAGCTGCCTGGGGTCTTCGGGAAGGCTGTCGACAGCGCCGTCTACTGGAGCACAGAAAGAACACTCCCACTGGGCCTTGCTTCTGTGAAAGCATCTCTTCCCAGAGTCAAGCCTCCTCAACATCTGAGTTTCCCTGCGATCTCCGTGTCTGGCATCCTCACTGAATCACCCTTGCTGATGAACTCTCCCTTGAACTACAAAGGCCTATTAAGATCATCAAGTTTGGGCTGTCCTTCCAGCGAGGGGCTGGCTGGAGTTTACTTTTCAATCTTCTGAGCATTTTTATTTTACAAGAGAGTGAGTATGGGAATGCCATCCCCCCACATCTGCGGAGACTCTGTAGAATCCCTCGGGAACTGAGCTGACATCCCGATGGTCCCTTGAAGAACACCCAGGTCTTGCAGGTCGTGGCGGTTGGGTGCAAGTGGGGAGTGTGGACCCTGTCTTCCTGGCCTGGTGGCACCAGGGAGGGAGTTCAGGACAAGTGGATCTCAGAAGTGTCCCGGCTCTCCCAGGGGTTGCCAGCAGAAGGGGGCAGCGTGGCGACCAGACTGAGACAGCCACGTTGGGGTGCCTGGAGAGAGGGGCTCCTGGGCCGCCTGGGGTGCTGGAGCGCGGACGCCCCGAGCCGGTGTCCAGGGCATCAGGCCCTCCGCTGCAGCCAGCAGGGTGGCCCTGGAGCCGCGCGGTCCCGGAGGCGGCCGGTCACGTGGAGAGCCGTGGGCGGGCGGGCGCGGCGGGGGCGCGCGCGGCTCTTTAAAGGCGCGCGGGCGAGCGGAGCGCGAGGCGGCCGCAGGCGCAGGCCGGGGTGGACGGCCGGGACGCGCCGGCGCGCGGCAGCTCCGGGTCCAACATGCGCGGCTCGCCGGGCGGCGGCGTCTGGCTGGCGCTGGCCGCGTCGCTCCTGCACGGTAAAGACGCCGCGTCTCGGGCGGGATCCCGGGCGCACCGGGAGCTCTGCGCGCTGGGCGCCCGCGCGGGCGGGCCACGGGGAGGCTGCGGGGCTGGGGGTCTGGGCGGCACGGGTTGGACTGCGGGGGTCGCGGGTGCAGCCCCCCCCATCCCCGGCCTCCCCTGGGCAGCTCTTTGCTCTTCTTCCTAAGTGTCCCTGCAAGGCGAATTCCAGAGGAAGCTGTACAAGGAGCTCATCAAGAACTACAACCCCTTGGAGAGGCCCGTGGCCAACGACTCGCAGCCGCTCACCGTCTACTTCTCCCTGAGCCTCCTGCAGATCATGGACGTGGTGAGTCCCGGCGCCCGCCGCGCCTCTGGCCGCTCAGTGTCCCTTGGCCCGGACATCCTCGCTGGCCCAGGGCAAGGCGACAGGCTCTCTGACCGGGGCCCCAGCCGACCGTGGTCTCCCGCCTGCGGGGGGTTTGTTCCATCCCCAGCCACCTGTGCGTGGGTACTTAGGTCGCGCCTTTCCCACAGCTGAGAAACTCGGGGCGAAAGTATCCCGAGCTGGGAATCCGTAGTAGGAGCAGGGAGGGATGTTCCCAGTCTAGTCTTCCTTTTAAGGGAAACACAGTCCAGCGTTTGGTGTCCCTTTAGCTACTTCTAGGCTATTCTTTCTGGGGTTAGAACCTGGCTCTGGTCTTTTCAGCTGAGAATCTGTCTGGGCAGAGAGCCAGCTCTCGGTGTCTAGACTCCCCCTCCTATTAGGGTGATGGACATTTCCGCCCCCTCCCGCCCCTTGTAGTGAGGGCAGGTGCTGACAGTCCTGCTGGGAGGATTCCAGGCACCACACCAGAGGTACACTTGTCTTACCTTTCAGGCAGCTGCTACCTGTCCCCCGGGCTTCCTGGCAGACCTGTCAGTGTCACTCCAGTTGGTAAATCAGGGCACTATCTGTGTCAGCTTGTCTTTTTCCCTCTCGGCTACTTTTAATATTTTTCGTAAGCGCATTCTTCATACAGTACCAATACTTAACAAAGGAGTTTGAATGGCTGTGTGTAGGATGGGGCAAGGGGATAATTGTGTTCACCAGGAAGGGTGAATGTGGCAGAAAAAAAGGTGTGGGGATAGTCACAATATCAGGCAGCAAATATTGAAAGCCCCCGAAGGAATTTGGGTAAAGTAGTCCAAGATAAAGGGTGGCATTTTCTACTCCTGCAATTACAGTTACCTACACTCCCGTGCTGAGGCATGGCATATGACATGTAGTTAAAATTTCAGTGATGCATGCCTTCCTTTCCCATATCATACCTTTGGTAAATATGCATTTCCTCCTACAGACAGAATCCCGCTTTAAATATCAAATGTTTGCTTGATAATGTGGGAAGAAAACTGTTGACACATGGATTATTGTCTTGTAAATCAGTTGCTGTTCACACAGCACAGAGTACAAAATAGAAGAAAATACAGGGGCTTGAATTAGGGTAACAGAATGCAAAAGGTTCCATCATGGATCAGAACAGGTCAGAGAGAAACGGAGGTGAGTGGTTGTGGGGTGGAGGAGGCAAAAAAGGATATAAATTGGGATGGGGGATAATATTTTATAGAACAGTTCTGTTAATTCAAAGAGAGAGGGATTTGTACTTGGGATTTTGGTGGCTTCTGGATTTTCTGGTCTGTGGATGGTTTTTAAAACAACCTGAGCCTTGACTTTCCTGTTAATAGAATGAACACTGTAGCACGTTATTAGTCCTAGCAATGGGACTTCCTTGGTTGCTGTGATTAGCTAAAGCCTACAGAAAGAACTTTAAGATATCCCAGAGAGCAGGGTGCAGGACAGTGATCATTTCCACGAAAAAGCTGCCCTGGATGGACTAGGCTGCTGAGCTCACACATTCCACATTCCACAGGTGTCATATGATAGTGTGAGAAAGGGACAGGAGGTCCTCTGCCTCAACTCTGTTCTGGCCAGCCTGCCTCACTGCAGGCTTCACAGCAACCTCTTGTGGTTTCTTTGTGCAGGTTGGAAACAAAGCATGATGGTGCAGGGACCACTCAGCTGAGCATTGGGAGCAAGGGGAGCCTGCTGTCCCAGGCTGTTTAAGAGAGACTTTTAGGGAATTTGATTAATATAAGGCATGCTGGCTTTTAGGAGAAGTTAAGGCATAAGTTTGGATTAATGATGAAAAAACTATTACAGGAGAAAAATTTATAAAAGTAAAAAAATAAATATAAAAAAATTCTAAGGTTTTATATCATTGCCACTCCAGTGTTAGAGAGGCACATATGATGAGGTCTATCAGCAGCCAGAGGTCAAGAGATGGCAGAAGAAAGTCTTGGTCCCACCTTGCCCTTGGATCTAGCTATGAACACATTGAACTTCCCAGTTCCTCAGTGTTACAGTATGTATGTGAAGTGGCCTTGAGGAAACTACTTTACCTTTCTCAGCCATTTTCTCATGTGTAAAACAAGAATAATCATATCCACTTCACAGGGCTTTGAGAGGATTAGAAAAGAGGATGTGCTTGCCACACACTGATGATTCACTGAAGGCTTCCTTCATCTTAATTATATTTTGACTCTCTCACAGGTCAGGAAGTCCATGCCTAGAAAGGTGTGGTCCCCTGCCCAAGGTTGTGTGGAGATTAGAGGCAGGCTGTCAGTGGGTTCACAAGTCCTTTGTAGAGCATCTGCTATCATTTTTTGGCTTGGTAACTTCTTTTTCAGAACAGAGACAGCATAATCTACTTAAATTGGTTGAACTATAGCTAATTGGATGTGAGTGTTCTTAAGATCTGGAGAGAGAAAGAACTTTCTATATCAGGTATAGCAAAGTATGCAAACATTTGTATTCCAACTCCTGCTTGGCTTTGCCTAGTTTTGAAACAGAGCCAGGTCCTCCTGGCTGAAAGATCAGAACTCTGGACAGAGACAGTATGGGGGCAGGGAGGACTTGTTTATACAGGTTCTTAAGATAGATCTGTGTGGCAAAGTCTTAGCTCCTAGAGTCATCAATTCTAAGGGTTACTTTCTCTTTCTGACCCATTGTTCTAGAGACCAAAGCTGATACTCCTTTCCAGTCTTATTGTTCCCCTTGTTGTAAGTATAGATTTCCTGCCTGGAAAGATAAGGAGATTGCATATGGTGCTACATATTTTATTTTTTCTCAAAAGATCATTTGCTACTTGATCAATTTATTCCACCCATATTTAATGGGTTCCTAGTGTAAGTCTTTTTATATCCTGAGAATTCACAGATCAATAAGGGGTAATTTCCACTTTTAGAGGTTTCAAGATTTGGCTGGGAAAACTAACAAGTAAATCTTAGGTTATTGCATGCAATGGAATCTAGCATAAATTTCTAGAGAAAGTGCTGGAGATCTGCACAGGGCAATATTTATTTTCAGTGACAGGGGCTGGGATAGTTTCAAAGGAGAGGAGGCTGGATTTCTGAAGGCAAATAGTAGTTTCCTAGATGGAGAAAGTAGAGTAGAAACAGCTTTTCAGGTGGTCTAGTTACCTTTTTGATGAGACAAAAAAAAAAACCTGTCCTGAAGGAGCATATGGGAGGAAAGAGTTTATTTCAGGGTTAGATTTGAGCAGACATTCCATCATGCGGAGGAAAGCATGGTAAAGCAGACACCTGGCTCACATCTTCAAACATCAGCAGAAGTATAGAAGCAACAAGATTGAGCTAGCTTGAATACTCATTGGGCTAGACTAGTAAACCTTCAATGCCTGTCCCTAGTGACAAAGCTTGTCTGGCAAGGCTCCACCTCCCAAAGGCTCCAACATTTGGGGATTAAGTGTGAAGGTTAATCACAAGCACATGGAGCTATGGAGAACATCTTATATTCAAACCATCACAACAGGGGGAAGAAAGACTCAAAATATGATGAAGAAGGCATACAACTTCAACTTGATGCTTCCATAGAAATCCTGGACCCTGGTTAATGTTTGCTGTGGGTTTAGATACAAGAATTCTCAGACCACTTACCATGCTGATGTTTATTGAGAAGTTCCAAAAGTATTGATTAAACTATACATAATTTTACTATCACTTTTGCTAGCTTTTATTCCAGAAAAAACATTTTATCATTTTTCTCTGGGAGAAGGTGTGAGTGTGCAAAGTATCTTAAATATTCTGCAGAGTGTGAAATATGTCTTGGACCCTAGTCTGTGCATCCTAGAAGGCAAAAGAAGGTACATGCCAGGGAGTCTGTAAACCAGACCAGCTGCCATGGCATGGTTTCCTAGAAATGGAGATAATCCAGACATAATATTTTTATTAAATCCAACAATTATTAATTACAGAATGGAATGAAAAATGTGCATGTTTTAAAGACAAAGTGTGAGTCTTCAAAGGAATAGCTGTACCCTCTGTGGTCTGTTCTAGTTGCTCAGTGATTCCCTTGGTGAACCACTCAATCAAGAGTGGGAGGTGTAGAGAATTTCTAAGCAGAAGAGGAAAAGTACCAAATCTGTATTTAGATGGAAGATACTGAAAACATTAACTGTGAGATAGGCCAAGAGGAGAGAAAATGTGGACCATGCATAAAGAGGTAATTCTTAGTTCACTTTCCGTTGCTATAACAGAATAGTTGAGACTGCAATTGATGAGGAATATATTTATTTTGGCTCATGGCTTGGGAAGCTGGAAAGTCCAAGAGCATGGTACTAGCATCTGCTTAGCTTCTAGTGAGGACATTTGTGCTGCTCAGAGCGGAAAGCAAAAGGCAAGTGGGACATGCAGTGGAGTAAAAGCACCAGCAGCATCCTTGTGTTATGACAGTTCATTTTTAGGGTACTTGAATCATTCTCATGATAATTAACTCATTCTTTCAAAAGATATTCATCGATTCATGAAGGTTGTATTTGAAGACCCATATACTGCTGAGGTTCATCTCCCCACAATGTTTCCTTAAACAACTAAAGTTACAATAAATGAATTTTTAGAGGCACAATATAAATCACAATAGAGTCAAACCTAAGATGGCTTATATGGGAATGGGAAGAAGAAGAAAGATTCAGAATTGTTTGGGATATACCCTCTATGGTATGTAACTATATATAAACATCATATATATATATACATATATATATATCAGTTACTTAGTAAACATGCCTCTATTATTCCTAAGTGCATATTCTGATTTATGGTCATTATTGATTTAGCGGGTGGACTTTTCATTGGGCTGGACATGAGATAATAGAGAAAAAAATCATTCTGAAGTGATAAAAAAAGAAGATTCTGAGTTACCAGCAGTTTTCATAATATTCTGTAAGAGTGTCATTTAGTCAGTCACCTGGATACATACATCTAAAGGCCATTCTTAGTGTAGATTTGCATAGAATAAATGTACAATTATTAAAACATGTCTATAAGGTAATTTATTCAAAATGAATAACATAAATCAATATATAATTATATACAAATATAAAACATTTATGCATGAATGAGTTTTAGAATTTTATAGATCTGGATTGCAGAGTCAGTATTTTGGAAGATGTAACTCACAAGACAGTAGAATAAATCATATATTCAGAGAGTGATACTACAGAAGGCAAGCACAGTAGTTCAGGCCAGTTTTCTTAGGGCTTGGGGTTTATCTTAAGTCTATTTGGTATCCTTCTGACAGTCACCAGATTTTACATTTTGTGTTTGCTGGGATTTTTTAAGTGTTACAACTCGTAATACTTTCAAATATGATGTAACAGTTGAACTACTGGAACACATTATAAGTAGAAATTCCCAAGTAAGAACCAGGTAACTATCATAACTTAATACTTGATAATTTTAGAGCAGTTTTAGTTCACAGAAAAAAATTAAGAGGAAAGTACCATGATTTCTCATTTTCCTCCTGCTCTGGCTCCCACAGCCTCCCTTTTATTGGCATGTGTTGTTTTTTTCCTCCATGGAAGCTGGTCGCAGCTGGTGCAGCTGGTGGCTGGCAGCTGGCAGCTGCGGGTCGCTGTGGCCATTGTGTTAGGTCAGTGGCTGAGCTGGGGAGGGAGCAGTGTGGCTCCCTGTCCGTCTGTGGAGCTGGGCCAGTGGGCAGTATGCAAGCTGGCGAGAGACGAGAGAAAAACTCTCAGGACACAGCTGCCATGGGTGGGATGAGCAGATATCATTTATTGACTATGGAGTGGTTATATTTATAGAGAGGAGAGGCCAGGAGAATTAGGGGCAGGGGGAGAGCAAGGGGATTGGTTAGGGCAGGATGGTCAGTGGGCACCTTGCAAGTGCATAGGTGGGGGCTAGTAACCTGTGAATACCTAATTTGCATAAATTGAGTGGCAGGAAGTACATGATTCTAGACATGGATTAGATGGTGACAGTTGCAGAGAAAATTTTCACCTGGAACGGTAACCTATAGTCAGCCCTGCTGGGGTGAGAATGCAGGATTCACTGTGGCTTTCTTAGGGAGCCCGGAGGTTTCGGATTAAGGGAAGAGGGTGGCAAAGCTCCTACCAGGTCTCAGTGCAGAGACTACCCAGGGCTTCAGCCTGTCTCGACTTCCCTTAACCCCAACCCCATATCCTCCATGCCCTTTTAGCAAGGTTCTACAGGCATGTCCTACCAGAGTGGTGCAATTTTAATGCTCTGTGAACCTATGTTAACATATCATTAGCACCCCTGCCCATTGTTCACATTAGAGCTTCACTCGTGGTGATGTACACTTCATGGAATTGGACAAATGTGTGATGACATGTGTCCAGCACGAGAGTATCATAGAGCATTGGGTCGTTGTTCTAAAATCCTTTGTGCTTTCTCTTTCCCTCCACACCCTCCATCCCAGATGTTGGCAGATGCAGATATTTTTACTGCTTGCATGCTTTTGCTTTTTTCACAATGCCATATAGTCAGAATCATCAATTTATAGCTGTAGGTAGTAGTTTTATTCAGGTGTCCCCCCATAAACATAATGTGTTCTGAATGCTTGATCCCCAGATGATGGCAGTTTTGGAATTGGAACCTTGAACCTTGTTGGAGGTATGTTTTGGGGGGTGGGCTTATGGAGGTTCTAGCCATCTTCCCCTTTCTAGTTTTTGGTACACTTTCCTGCCACTGTTTGCAGTGCTGTGGCAGAGGTTATGCCCACCCTTTGCCCATGCCATTGCTTTCCCTGCCTTGATGGAGCTTCCTTTCAAGTCTGTAAGACAAAATAAATCCATTCATCCAAAAGCTACCATTTGGTTGGGTTCTTTGTAGCGAAATGAGAAGATTAACTACAACAGTTTTGATAAATCTGTACCTCCACAAGCTACTTTTAGTTGGGTTCTTTTCCACATAGCAATGAGAAAGTTGACTACAATAGTTTTGGTACCAGAGAGTGGCATCATCTGTTGCTGCAAGAACCCTGATTCTGTGGCTTTGGCCTTTTGGAATTGATATGCAGGAGGGGTATGGATGGTTTTGAGACCTTGGCCTAGGAGATGCCTTCCAGTACCACAAATTAGCTTGATGGACTATTCTTTTCAGAGTTGAAAGACCTGAATGCAGTCAGAACTATGGACTATCAGGTTTAGTTTACAAGGGTGAGAACTTTGTTGGGACTGGTCTAGAAGCAAGTTGTGTGAGAAGCACACTGCATTTTTCCTGTGTCCTGAAAACTTTTGCAAGGCTGCATTGTGTAAAAATGGACTGGTTGAGCAGATGGAGATGGCACAGAAAGAAATGAAATCTCTGGGCTGAAGCTGCTGCCCATTCAGTTGCAATTGTTTGAGAGATTACAGCCACTGAGATTGGACCAGGTGATCTGCATTGGGACAGCAGAAAGAATGTTGACTTTTCAAGTAAGGGTCCTGCTTTTCAAAGTTGGCTTTGTTCCCCCCTCTATTAACAGAGTTGGTAGCACACCATAACAAATGCAGGAAAGAAGGTCATAGGATTTGCAAAATGGGTTAGTTTTTTTGGAAATGACCATGGGCATTTATGAAGCAGGCTTGTTGCCTGAAAGCCCAGTGGAGCTATGAAAATGAACTGTGGGTTGCAGTGGAGACTCAATGGAGAGGCCAGGACTCTGGGATGGCTGCCAACACCAGATGGTATTTTCCCTTGCCAGTTTTTGACACACCTTCCTGCCTCTGTTTGCAGTGCTGTTGCACAGGTATTATCTACCCTCTTCTCATGCTGTCATTTTCCTTGCCATCATGGAGATTCCCTTCTAATCTGTTAGCCAAAAGAAACCTTTTCTTCCATAAGCTGTTTTTGGTTGGGTACTTTTCTGCACAGCAACGAGAAAGCTGACTACAACAGTAGCCTTTTGAAATTTCTACTTTTTACTTATTAATATGTATTTTAAAGTCTCCAGGGTTTTTTATGGCTTGAAAGTTCATTTTTTATAATGTTGACTAACACTGCATTGTGACTTTATCAATTTATTTATCCACTCATCTATTGAATTGCATTTATTTGCTTCCAGATTTTGGCAATGATGAATAGACCTTCCAGAGACATCTGTGTACAGGTTCCTAGGTAAATTTAAGTTTACAAAGTTTACAACTCCTTGTGGTAAATAGCAAGATAGCAAGAAGGTCAATTGTGGAAGAAATGGTAAGGGTTTGCTTCATTTCATAGGAAACCCTCAGGCACCTGACAGTGTCTTATCATCAACAATAAAGGAGAGTTCCTATGGTTCCCTACCCTCACAAGATTTCGTCCATTCTGATAGGTCTGTAGTGGTATCTTACTGTCTCATTTTGTATTTCCTTGGGGGGGGGTATGTGTATATATGGGGAGTATCAATGAGGCATATATTTTCATGGGTTTATTTCCCATTTTTATGTCTTTAGTATCTATTAAAATTTTTGATCCAGGATGGGGAGACTACTCAGTGGTTAAAGGTGCTTTCTTACAATGCTGGCTGTCCTGGGGTTCATCTTGGCTGCATTTCCCTAGTACCCACCTAAGGCCAGATGCACAAAGTGGCACAAACATCTGGAGTGTGCTTGTAGTGGCAAGGGACCCTGGCATGTCCATTCTGTCTTTCTCTTTCTCTCCTTGCACATAAATAAAATATTTTTAACAAATCTTTGGTCCATTTAAGTCAGATTGTTAGCTTTCTTGTTTTTGCATTTTATCACATTGTTGCATTGATTTCAGTAGCAGTCCTTTGTCAGATATATCATTTGGAAATATTTTATCTTCTATGGTTTTATTTTTCTTTTGACAGGTTCTTCACATAGTAGAACCATTTACTTTTGATGAAGTCCACACTGCCAATTATTTCTTTGTGATTTTGTTACATGTTAGTTAAAAAATTAACATTAAACCCATGACCAATTATATTGTTCCCCTATATTGTTATAGAATATATATATTCACATTCCATATTTAGATTTGATATATTTTTTGTAAAGTGTGTAAGCTCTGTATGTATTTTTTTTGGTACACAGATGACCCCAATTATAGTATCATTTGTTTGAAAGTATCTTTTGCCTATATTCACATAGTTGCCTTTCTGGGATCTCTCTTTTGTTCTATTGATTTGTCCATCTATTCTTTAACCCACAAGATACCACAGTGTCTTGATTGTGTAGCATTACAGTAAGTTCTAAAGTTGGGTTGTATCACCCTCCCAACTTTTTTTCTTTAATATTGTGTAGCCTATTTTGGATCTTTTGCCTGTCTATATAAACCACAAAGTTAGTTTACCAATACTCACAAAATATGTTTCTGGGATTTTATTTAGTGATTATTTTGGATTTTATACACAGACAACTATATTTTCCAGAGACAATGTGCATATCTTTATTCCTTCTTTATGTCTTATTGCATTAGTAATCATAGTGTGCTATTGAAAAGGTGTGATAAGAGGGTCATTTGTGCCTATCTCCTGGTCTTAGCAGATATTCTTTGAGTTTCTCTCCATTAAGTATGAATTTAGTTAAAGGGTCTTGTTGACATTCTTTATCAAGTCAAAGAAGTTCCCTTGTATTTCTAATTACTAAAAGGTGTTATCATGAATGGGTGTTGAATTGATACTTCATATGATCATGTGATTGATTTATGTTTTTTAATTGCTGGATACATTGGATTACATTGATTGATATTTTAATGTTCATCCAGCCTTATAAATCCATTGTTGGATTCATTTTGCTTTCATTCTGTTGAAGACTTATATCTGTGCTCATGAGGTTTACAGGTATTTGTTTTTCTTGTAATACCCCTGGTTTTAGTATTAGGGCAATATTGACCTCATGGAATACTTTAGGAAATACGTTTCTGTTTTTGCCTCTCAAAGAGCTAATACATAATCAACACATGTTTTTCTACCTGGAACTGATGCTCTCTGGTTCTGGAAGCTTATTAATTATTGATTCAATTTCTTTAATAAATACAGGCCTAGTCAGATTGTTTGTTTTTTCTTGTGTGAATTTTGGTAAATTTTACCTTTAAAAGAAATAATCCATTCCATTTAGGCTATCAAATTCATGAGCATATACTTGTTCATAATGTCAAATTCTGTCATTTTAATCTTATAGAATCTGTATTTATAGCTCTTTTATATTTATGATTTAATACTTTTTCTTTTTTCTTAAGCCTTGTTGATTTTATTGATCTTTAAAAAGTTTAACTTTTCTTCATTTTACCTATTGATTTTCTATTTTCAATTTTATTGATTTCTGTTTTAATTGTTATTTGTCATATACATTTTGGATTCTATTTGTTTTTTTCATATAACATAGAAACATTATTGATTTTAGGTATTTATTTATTCAATATGGTAAGTTGACCTCTAAGCACTGATTTCATGCCATGTTAGAAATTTTGAAAAGTTATATTTTTTGTTTAATGATAAATATTCATTTTTAATATTTCTTTATGACTTTTGTCTAGAAGCATTCTCTTTAGTCCCTATGGGTTGGTGGCTATCTAATTATTTTTCTGTTACTAATTTCTAGAGTAATTCCTTTGTAGACTAAGAACCACACTGTGTGATGGCTATCCTTTTAAATGTGCATGCATGTTTTATGACCTATGTGCTCCATCTTGTTGCATGTTCCATGTTATCTTGAGAAGGTGCATAGAGATATTATGTCTAGTTGATTGAAGATATTGATTTCAAATATGTATTCATTGATTTTTATGCCTGATGTATGATTTTGGGTACTGAGGGAGAGAGAGAGTCATGGATCCCTGGTCCCCTGCAGTTGAGCCTGTCTCACCGGCCAGCAGGAGACAGGCCCCATGGGGAAAGGTGAATGCGCATCCTGAGCCTCATATACACTCGCAGCTGGGAGAAGTGTCTGAGCAGATCTCAAAACTTTATTTCAGCATCCACCCTTATATACAACCCAAGGATGCATTGCATTGCCTTAACTCTTTCACAAGGGGGCTCAGGAAACAGCAACACAGTGGAACTCAGCCAGCAAAACTTATTAGCACTTGTATCACCTTTGCCTCAGGGGACACAGGTGTGCTAGGATTAAAGGTGTGTGCCCCACACCCGGCTTCTTTCTAAAACTTAGTTCAAGGTTACTAAAACTTAGTTCAAGGTTATTCAGCTAGGCTGGGGCACAACAGTATGTCTGCATTTTTTATTTTTAATTAAAAAATTGTAATATATGTTTGTTAGCACAAATATAATATGGGTTTGTCATGACACCTTCATACTTATACACATGCATTTTTATCACATTCATTCTATTACCCTCTCCTGTTCCCCTCCCACTCCTATACTTCTCTTCTTCCAAATCAGGGTCCCTTCTATGTTCCATGTTATTTTTAATACTGGTGACTGTAGTGATTTGAATCAGATGTCCTCCATAAATTCATATTTTCTGACTTCATTTTTCCTCAGCTGGTGGCAACTTGGTAAGTGGAGCCTTGCTGGAGGAGATGTGTTTTTGGATGTGGATTTGGGGTGTTGTTGCCAGCTCCCTCTTGCTAGAGTTCAGCTCACTCTTCTCTTGCTGTTTTCCACCTGTTCTGGTAGAGTTGTTGTCTAGCCTCTGCTCATGCCATGCTTCTTCCTGCCATCATGAAGCTTCACCTTGAGACTGCAAGCCAAAATTAAAACTTTCCTCCCATCATCTGCTTTTGTTTGGATATTTTATCCCAGCAATGGGAAGGTAACAATAACAGAAGATCAGTATCAGAGGACTGGGGTCATTGTAGCTAGAAACCTAACTGTATGTTTTTTGGCCTTTTAGAACTGACCTGTGGGTGGAATGTAGAAAAATTTGAAATCTTGGACCTAAGAGATGCCTGAATGTGCCGTTTGATGGACCATTCTGGTCTGAGTTGAAAGACCAAAATGGCAGAAAAAAACATGGACTGTTTAGATTTGGGTTATAAGGGGAAGAAAGAGCTTTGCACAGAGTAGGCTATATGTAGTTTGTTTGAGAGGATAGCTGTGCTTCTCCCATGGCCTAAAAACTTGAGTAGGGTTGAATTTAGAAAAAATGCACTTGTGTGAGCAAACTGATATGGCACAGAAAATATAAAATTACAGTTAGCCAAGAGATATTGCCACCATTGAAATTGGGCCAGCTATTCTGCATTGGGACAACAGAAAGAATGCTCTTTTGAATGTAGGGAGCTTGAAGGAAGGATAATAAAGGAGTTTTATTTCTCTTAATATCAGTTTATTTCCCCTGGATTAACACATTTGGAAGCTAATCTGATACTATGGGAGTATAACAAATACAAGAAACAGAGGGTCATTGGATTTGTCTCACATGGTTTGTTTTATGGAAATGGTCACTGGGTGATTTTAGTGAGGGCTATGGTGTCCCTGTGTGGAGGCCCAAGGGAGCCACAAGGGTGAATTGTGGGTTGTAGTGGAGACCCCAGACTTTTTTGGAGATTCCAAGACTATGGACTAACTGCCAAGGAAAGCTGCTGGCTTGGGGTGGTGTTTTCCCAGTCTGTGAGCAGCCCAGATGAATGGGCAGAATGGGAACCCCAGAAACTTCATCACTGACTACAAATCTTCAGACTTAGAGCTATGGCATTTGAATGTGGGTTTAATCTTTCCTTGCAATGCCATCTTTTGTGGTGTGAATGTTTTCTTTGTGCAATTGTGTGTTTTTGACTTTATAGCTCAAATTTAAGAGACTTTGGACTATGGGCAAGTTTGAACAGTTTTGGGAATGATAAAAACTTTGGGCTGGAGAGATGGTTTAGTAGTTAAGGTGCTTGCATGCAAAGCTCAATAGCCTGGGTTTGATTCCCTAGCTAGTATCCATGTAAAGCCAGATGCACAAAGTGGCACATACATCTGGAGTTCTTTTGCAGTAGCTAGAGGCCCTGTCTGCAATTCTGTCTCTGTCTCTGTCTCTGTATCTCTCTCTATATATATCTGCTTGCAAATAAATAAATAAAATATTTTTTTAAAATGCTGGAGACTTTCACAGTTGGACTGAATGCATTTTACATTATGGATGGTCATAAGTTTATATGGGTCAGTGATGGAATGTAATAGTTTGAAATGTATATACCCAATAAACTCATGTGTTCAGAATGCTTGATTTCTAGCTGATGGCAACTCGGGAGATAGATGGAGTCTTGCTAGAGGAGATGGGTTGATGGGAGTTAGTGTACGGGTGTTATAGCCAACTCCCACTTGCTAGAATTTAGCTCGCTATCCTACTGCTGTTTTCCATCTGCTGAGGCAGAGGTGATGTCCAGCCTTTGTTCATACCATGATTTCCTCTGCCATCATGAAGCTTTACCTCAAAACTGTAAGTCAAAATAAAAAATTTTCTTCCCTTCAGGAAAATTTTGCTCCTTGTGTTTGTATGCTTTATCCCAGAAACAAGAAAGTAACTACAAGAGTGACCCAATGAGTTTCATTTATAACTGAGCATTTAACAGTCCTTTATGCTCAGTGCTTTAACATAAGTCTCTGCAGTCACTACTGCTCACTGCATGAAGTAGCTTTTATGACACAAGTTGATGACATCACTAATCTGTGATTATAAAGATAATTATTTAGAAGGAAATTTGATGGGAACATCATGTAAATTTGGCAAAAAAGCAACAACAACAGTAACTTCCACACTAGGGCCTTTATCTTCTTAAGCACAGGCTTTTGTCCAGGTTTACAGTGCCAGATGTGGGCTCCCTCTTATGGGATAAGAGCCCTAGCACAACCTCTAAGGAAGTGGTGTGATGAGCAAGAGCTATTTCCACAGCAAGGCCGATATCCTATGGAAGGATAGTGTAGATAGACACCAAGGGTGCCCAAAATAGTCCAAAACACAAACTCAGAGACTCTTAAGAACCTAATAATTATGCAAATTTTAATCTCACCCACTATGACTCAGGAAAATTTGTGGAAGAGGTGGTAGAAAGAATGTAAGAGCCATGGGGTGGGGAGAATATCTAATGCATAAAACGGAATGTCATCCTGGTTTCAATAGTTTTCTCTAATAACTTATGATACTGAGCATATATATATATATTATATATATATATATATATATATATATATATATATATATATATATATATATATATATATATATATATATTATTCCAATAAAAACATATTTAAAAAATAGTTGGTCTCTTTATTACTGAATTGTTACTGTTATACTAGTGGGTACTTCTTGACAGATGGTTGGTAGTACACTACAACCAACACAGAAGGATCATTGCTGGGTAAGACCATTGTTCACGTCTCTCTCCAGTAGTCTTTAGAGCACCCTCTAGCACTGTGAGAGCTAGTCAGCAGAGAGGACACTTCCATCCTGGTACTGGGTTAATTTCTTATGTCCTACAATAAAATCATGTGATATCTTCAGAAATAGGGTCTTAGCATCTTGCTCTGATGGGTGACTCACAGATGCCTATATTGTTTAGGGGACTTTTGAGGACTCCCTGAGGAACCACTTGTATGGAGGTAGCCCCAGATTTCTAGGGTCAGTATTCCAAGTGTTGGGATTACAAGTGTGTGTAATTATTCCTAGCACATTGTATGGGGGGGGAGAGAAAAAAGAAGAGAGAGAGAGAGAAAGAGAGAAGGAGAGAGAGAATGAGAATATGAATGGGGTGCATTAGGGCCTCTTGCCTCCGTAAATGAACTTCAGATGCATGTGCCACTTTGTGCATCTGATTTATGTGGGCACCGGGAAAGTGAACCCAGGCCAGCAGCTTTTCAAGCAAGTGCCTTTAGCTCCTGAGCCATCTCCTTATCCCCAATCTGTATATTTCTAATAAAGGGATCTTGAAATCTTCAATTGTAAATAGGTCAATCTATGTCTCCTTGCAATTGTATAGGTTTTTGCATCATATTTGATGCATTGTCATCAGGCACTTGAATATTTAGGATTGTGCCTTCTTGGAGAACTGACTCATTTATAATGAAATTGCCATCTATATACCTGACAACTTTTAAGTCTGGAATTAATACTGCTTTATTTTGATTACTGTTAGCATGGCACATTTTTTCTCCTTTCACTTACTTTTAATCTCTCTCTCTCTCTCTCTCTCTCTATATATATATATATATATATATATATATCTTTGTATATTATGTGGGTTTCTCATAAACAATAAAATGCTGGGCCTTTTTTCTGATCCTCTTTCTTGATTATAATTGGTGCATTCAGACCATTGAATTTTAAAGTGATTATTGACATAGTTGGGTTAATATATACAATCCAATTTTTACTATGCATATGTTACCTGTTCTAGTTGCCCTACAGTGCTTGGATATTCTGTCTCTCTTCTTTTTCAGTCCTTGTTCTCTTTGCTTTTTGGTTTTCTATTGATATATCCTGTGGCTCAGATGCTCCTTCCCAAGTGGTAGTTGTGATGCTAGTAAGACCAGAGAATACACTGTTCATTTTTGTTACCTGGTGTTTGATCTCTGGCATTTCTTTTTTGTTCGTTCATAGAATTTTCACTTATGTTTATAGCAAGGTTCAGAGAACATTCCAAAAATAAAGGGGACAGAAAGAATGCAAGTCACAGAGTAGAAAGTATATTATGAGACATTGTTCTCCTTCCCCACAGAGACTGACAGGTATATTCATGATCTCTCTTATCTGTTCTTGCTTATGGTCTCCCTAATCCATTGGAGCTTTGATCATATTAATAAATTGTTTTCAGTTTCTTGTATGAACATTCCAACATGTCTGCCATGCCTTGTTCTAGGGCTTGCTCAGACTCTTTAAATTAAGCCTTTGCTTTTTGTGTATTTTGTCTTATTTTCTTACAGAAGATAGGATGTGCAGGGTGGAGAAACTGCAGTAAATTGGTTTTTGCTGATGTGAGGTGAGGGAGAACAGGAAGTGCTCCTTAGTGCTGTGACCAGGTCTTAGTAATTCGGTGAGCCTATGCCTCCCAACTATGAAGCATCCAATTGTTTCTCAGTAATTTTCTCTTCCATCAGGTGGAATAGACTGGCTAAAGCTGGCTGGAATTGCTATCATTTGCCTTAGGGCAGACCTTGTTAGAGAACTGTTTCTGGTTAATGCCCCTGCCTCTGGAGATAGGAGGGAAACTTCCTGATCCTTATGAGGGAAACTTAGCCAGGTTCATGGAGATAGCTTCTCAATATTGTGGAAACACCTAGGACCAGGTCTTTCTAGAATATTTTACTGTCAGTGTTGTCTGCTATGAACCTTCAGCAATTCAGTTACATCCAGATTATTGCCATACTTCTTTCCATAGGGGCTTTGCTCAGTTTCTGCTCTGGCAAACTGTATCACTTGCCTGTCTCTCCAAACTTGGAAACAGCTAAGGGTACTGGGTCCTCCATTTTTTATAGATCCAAGAGGAATTGCTTATTATTTTCATTTTTTAGCTGAATTTTTTGCATGTGTGTATATTCATGTTTATATAAATGTGGGTGCACATATTGTGGGTGAATATGCACATATGTGTATGTGTGTGGAGGCCAGAGTTTGACTTCAGGTGTCTCCTTAATTACTACCCTTAGTTTTTTGCTTGTTTGTTTTGAGATAAGCATTCATTGTAACCTAGGCTGACATGGATTTCACTCTATAGTTCCAGGCTGGCCCACAACTCACAGCAATCTTCCTATCTCTGCCTCCTGAGTGCTGGGATTAAGGGTGTGTGCCACCACGCCTGGTGGTTCTCCACCGTGATTTTTGAGAAAGAGTTTCTCTCACTGAACCTGGAATTCAATGATTCAGCTCTACTAGCTATATAGTAAGTCCTGGGGATGCCCTGTCACTGCCTTGCCAGATTGGATTACAGGAGCACCCTAATATTCTAGGCATTTAGTGGGTACACTGGATTAGAGATAAGTTACTTGTGCTTGTAAAACAAGTGCTTTACCCACATAGTCATCTCCCCAGTCCCTACTCGGGTTTTTACTTATTAAAACATAGTGGTGACTTTCAAGCACATTACATGCAGAATTGGAGACTTGACCTAATAATGTCTTTATAAGTGACATTTTTTAGTGTCACATTTTTTTAAATCACAAAAGAAATAAATGCTCTGTACAGCAAACCAAATTAAATTTTGAAAAGTTCTGGGGTGGGGGAATCACCTAAATTGCCATTGTCTAAGGCATTATAGTGCAGCTTAGGCTATCTTTTCTACATACTTAGAGGTTTGCAGAGAAATATTTAAAAATTAAATGATAAGACACCATTTATAGTGCCTTAATCAATATTAACCAGCATTCATTTTAATGGGATGCAAATAGGCCAAGTAGTAAACAAGCAAAAGTTTTAAAATAAAAAATGACCTACGTTCTTTCTGTTATTATGTAACTCTCACCATCACTGCAAATTTAACCCTGTTTTATTTTAAGTTTAGAAATAATTTAGAATTGTTTTATAAGAGTGATTCATGGTGTGATCCTTGTAAACAAGTCATAGTAGGAATTTTGTGGTGCTTGGTTTGGTTGTCTTTTGCTTATCTCTAATGTGATTACTAATAGAGCTGGATTTAAATCTGTCCTTCACTATTGGCCTTCATCTGCCTGGATATCCTGCATTCATTCTTCTCTCCTTTCTTACATCTTTCTGGATTACTTATTTCAAATGATTGAAGTTATCCCTTTCCCGCCTCTTTCCTTTTTCTTGGAGTGACCTAAAGACTGCAGCAGGAATCCTTGGCAATGAAAGCAGTCTAATGAAGGTCACAACTCTTTCTGTACACGAGGATGTTAGGACACGTTATCCATTCACACCTCAATTTTATAGTCTCAGATTCTGTGTTGGTCTTGTTGTATATTTTACTTTTCTATATTTTAAGCCCCAAATGATGATCATCATTTTGTACGTTGACATTTATCCCTCAGAATTTCCCCATGCACTTAAATTTCTGCTACTTGTATTCCTTTCTTGTTTTGCATAACTTCCACTTAAGGTCTCTTGCCTTCTTCCCTTTAATGTTGTTTCTTGTTAGTCTGAAAGTGGCAGAATTTCTTATGTTTTATTTCTCTCTAAATATATTTCATTTCTGAATAATAATTCAGAGTTTTAAAATCTGGGTTGGCAGTTCATTCGTGTATTTCTGCATTTTGAACTCATCACCTCATTGTTTCTGATTTCCATTGCCCATTGGGATCACCTTTGTTTCTTGTTGCTCCCTTGATGTATTTATTCTGTTTGTTTCTCTGGCTGCTTTTAAATTTTATTTTTTTATCTTTTGTTTTTAGTGTTTTATGCTAAACATAGTTTTTTTTGGTTATTTGTTTGTTTACTTGTTTTACCTGCTAGGGCTTCCTAATCACTTCGTGAATTGTTACTTGGTTTCTTTCCTAAATTTAGAAAGCTGTACCAGCTATTGATTCAGGAATGGGTTCTACTACATTTTCCTCTTCGTTCCTTTTGGGATTGGGATTGGGAGTATATAGTTGGCACAGTTACTGTGGTGGTTAACTTCTGTTGTCAACATGATCAGATTAGGAATCAAGTAAGAGGCAGCTCTCTTTGGCTGGTCAGGCAGGTTTGATGGAGAGAGGAAACCTTCCCCCAGAGTGGATGACCCTTCTGGTGATGGACCATATATGAGGAAGCTCCAAGAGAACACAGGCCTCTTACTTGCCTGCTGGTGCTGCTTTCTGGTTCTCAGAAAGTTCTCCCCTTTTATAGAGTCCAGGGCCCCAGTCCATGCATGGAATGGTGTAACACACAGTTTAAGGTGGGTCTATCCACTTCAATTTGCCTAATCAGTTATCACTCATTGGACATGCCCAGAGGCTCTAACATAATCTAGTTAATCCCTAACCAGTGATTCTAGGCCCTGTTATGTTGACAAGTAATATAAACCATCACAGTTTATACCAGAAGCCCTCTGGTCTTCTAGGGACACTAACATATCTATATCTCTCTCTATCACCTCTATATCTATCTATCTATCTATCTATCTATCTATCTATCTATCTATCTATCTGTCTGTCTGTCTGTCTGTCTGTCTGTCTGTCTGTCTGTCTGTCTGTCTGTCTATCTATCTATCTATCTATCTATCATCTATCTATCATTATTTATCTATCACTATCATTATCTGTTTATCATCTATCATCTATCTATTTATCTATCTCATCTATTTATATCTATCATCTATCTATCTATATATTGTGTAGAGACCAGCACAGCCCAGAAAAGACTTATCTGTCCCAAAACTTTAGTATTGCTGAGTTTGAAAAACTCAATTATACACCCAACTTCATATTCTTTTCTGTATTCGCCATCATTTTCTTTCTCCATGCTTGATCAAGGCTGTTTTCTGTTGACCCATATTCAGCCACAGATTTTTCTCCTTGTGTCTATTTGTTGATTTTCCCATCTACTGACTTGATTTTACTGTTTGAAATATTGCATTTTCACTTTCATAATTTTCTTAGATTTTTTTCCTATCTAATGCTTGTCTTCAAATTCCTCAGATACATTAAAAAGAATCCTTTGTAACCTGTACTTGATGGCTCCATTTTCCAGGTATGATGTGCATCTCTTTTCATTTGTGATTTTTGCCTTTGGATTTTAAATTCCATGATATGAGAGCCTTCTAAACTTTCTGGCTTTGTTGGATGTTCCAGATAATGTGTGTGAAAAAATGTAGAGATAATCTGAACATTTTGAGAATGCTGTCTCTGTTCTGTCTGTACTTTCCTCTGACCAACAATCAACATTTTCTTCATCTATTTAGGGACTGAAGACATGACAAACCAGGTGTTAGTCCCTGTAGGGGCTGATTTTTATATATACATTCTGGGCTGTAACTCTAAAGACTTTATTGGAGTATGAGCTGGAAACCCCTATTTTG
Organism: Zapus hudsonius; assembly: GCA_004024765.1. Taxonomy (NCBI): domain Eukaryota; kingdom Metazoa; phylum Chordata; class Mammalia; order Rodentia; family Dipodidae; genus Zapus; species Zapus hudsonius. The sequence goes on along the minus strand of PVHP010004589.1, from coordinate 4,906 downwards.
TCCCCTTTGTTCTTTCAGAGTGCTTTCAAATGCTTAGCCTCACAAGTTTATGTCTGTGTGATATGCAGGCATGTGTATATGCATGTGGGTGCATGTGTGTGGAGGGGGTGTATGATTGTGCATGTGTGTGGATGTCTGGTTGATGTTGGCTGTCTTGCTTTATTTGTTGAGATAGGATCTCTCACTAAACCTAGAGCTCGGTAATTCAGCTAGACTTGGGCTGGAGAGATGGCTCAATGGTTAAGGCACTTGCCTCCAGTGCCTAAGGCCGCAGGTTCAATTCCCCAGGACCCACATAAGCCCCACAAGGTGGTGGCCCTGATGTTCTCTCTCTCTCTCTCTCTCTGTATCTCTCTCTGTATCTCTCTGTATCTCTGCTTGAAAATGAATATCCCCATATTATAAAAAAATTTAGCTAGACTTGCTAAACAAGTTCCAAAGTTCCTCCTGTCTGTCTCCTCAGCTCAAGAATTACAATTGTAGGCCACTGTGCATGGTTTTTACATGGATGCTGGGACTCTGAACATAGATCTTCATGCTTGCAAAGAAAGTATAAACTGACTGAACCAGTCCCGGAATTTTTAAAAATATAATTTAAATATTTATTTGCAAGAAAGAGAGAGAGAGAGAGAGAATGCATGCATGTGCAGGACAGGGCATCTTGTTGCTACAATGAACTCCAGATGCAGGCACCACTTTGTGCATCTGGCTTTACATGGATACCGGGGAATTGAACCCAGGGCCAGCAGGCTTTACAAGCACCTTTAACCACTGAGCCATCTCTCCAGCACTCATAATATTTTATTGTCATATATTCCATATCATGTTGATGAGTTATATTCACTCCATGTGTCTCTTGTCTTATCCACCTTTAAGGAACTAACTTGATTAATCTTTTAAAAAATTTATTATTCATAATTAGATACACTTAATAAGGGAATAATATGTTTATGTCTCCAATTCCCTTATTTCCCTCTTCCCTGTCCCAAGTCAGTTGGATATCCTCCTCCATGGGCAGTCTGGATCAGCCCATGGGGTAGGGGGGTTGTGAACAGCCTAGGAGTTACTGAGGTGGGAAATGTCTCCGAATATTCTCCCCCACCATGTCTCTTACAGTCTTTCCGCCCCCTCTTCGGCTCAGTTCCCTGAGTCATGGTGGGTATTAATGCTGCTTTGTTGTTGAGGTCTTAGGGGCCTCTGTACTTCTGCTTGAGGTTGTGTTGAAAATCGTTGGTGTCTGTTTCACTGGTTCATCCTGGGTTGACCGATTGTCTGTGGTTATAGGTCTCTTGCCCCATCACTGCCTGCAGGGTTCCATGTGGATCTTCCACAGTAGGTCTGGGGTGGCGCATCTCTTGCCAGGAAGACAGCTATTGGCCTGTGGCTCAATGGTAGGGTTGGAAGAGCCACAGCTGTCTCGGCGCCTTCTGAAAAATACAAACAGAACCTCCATCGGAGAGTGAGATCAGTATAGGTTAATTGAGATACACTTTCCTGAGTTGGCTAGATTCTGTTGTTGGTAGCTATTTGTAAATCACTTGTAAAGTGAATTTCTCTTTGTGGTCCCAAGATTTTGGTTCCCTATGTAATTTACCCTGAAATTCCAGTTCCAGTCAAGGACTCCCCTTCAATGAGTGGATTTCTTGGCAAAATTGTCAGCTGTTGATTGCCTCCCCCAGGCTTAGGCACCTCCATTGCACAAGTGCTCCCTTCATAGTTCGCTGTTCTCTCCCAGTAGGCAGTGTGTTCAGCCTATGCATGGTGGCCGACTACGTTTCATGTCAGTGGACTCTGTTTATTCCAGCTGTCATTGACCAGTTTCCTCTGGCAGCTTATACAGTGCCTTCCAGCTCTTCACTAACTACCATCTGGGAGCTGGTTACCATTCTGGACCTCATAGGGTCTCTCGATGCTGATAGATGGCTTCAAGTCTCAGCATTTTTTAAGGAAATGCCATATGGTTCTAGGACAGTAGCTCAAGTCTTGTTTCTCTCCTTTCTTGGAGTTTGCCTGTGAGTCTTCACTGACCTGTCAATTTTCTGCTCCCTTCAAACACATACTTTGTTTTTCCTCCATATTTTCTAATTGTTTTCACTCAAGATTGGGTGAGGATTGTCTAGTTGATCATTGCTTATAGCAGACTTAAAATTCTAAATTAAAACCTGTCTACAATGGTCCTTCATAATTGATTCATATTTATTATGGTAGAAATTTTATCCCTCTCAAACCTGTTTATAGATCCAGGAGCATGAACATACAAAATGTTTTCATCATTACAGCTGAGAATTATGGGCTCTTTTACTGAAAAGTTTTTTTTTTGATAAATGACAATTTTCAAATCTACCTCTGAATTCATTTCCCAGAGGCTTCTCCTCTCTACCTGTCTCATCCCTGACATGCTGTTAAAGACAGAGATAGTATCAGGGAAGGATGCCTGTGAAAATCTGCTCTGTCATTGATTTATTTTTAAAAATCAGGGTTAGGTAGTATTTTGTAAAGAAGAAAAAAGTAATTTGATATCATTTTATTTGGTAGCGCTGGGGATTTAAGCTCTGAACCTCACTGAGCTACACCCCAGCCCTCATTTGGTATATTCTAATAACCGCTCTCATGCTGATTTCTTTATAGCCAACATCAGCTCTTTTAGAATTCAGCAAGCAGAATTCCAAAAGCATCATAAAATAGTGCATCTATATCCACATTTCCCTTACCCATTCCCTGGAATGCTTGTTGTAAGGCTGCATAAAATGATAGATTCCAAGATAGCAAGTTTGAAGGTACAGAAGAAACGTTGAAACATAGCTCCTGGCAAGCCAAAATAGTTCATTAAAACTAGCATGAAACTAAACAAGGGATTATATGCAAATGATGTGTTAAGATGAGCAGAGGATATTGGGCAGAGGGCAAATGCTGGGAGTGAGGCTGAGGAAGGCTCTCAGTGGGGTTGCAGCTTGTCTCAGCTGCAGCTGGCAGATGGGAGGGGACTGGGGTTGTCATGGCTAATGAATGCTACCTGAGAGAGATGCTTAGTGTGGGACATTGACTCTTGGACCACTGAAAGCAAATTATCTGTGAAGACCCTGCCTTGAGTGAAAGAGCTGGAGTCTCTGTGGGGAGGATGTACAAGGGAGCGACAACTTATTCCCTTTATTTTGTAGAGAGAAGGAAAGCACCAGGATAGCTTTTAAGGCAATTTCAACTTTCAGAATTGAATAAGGAATGTTTAACGTAACTTATCTCTTCTAAGAAGACTACATGCAGAATAAATTATGTTTGGGGATTTTAGTTAAACAAATTAGGCCAAGGCTGCTCACTGATTGATTGTCAGAGTGTATTTGATTAAATTCAGCTTTATAAAATTTGCAATTTCAATCACTAGTCATGTTCTTCAGGAAGCAGTCTTTTTCCACCAGCCAGCTCACAGAGACACAGGTTTCGTTTCCTAGGTTATGCCTATTCCAAATTGAAGACTTACATAGTACTGTTATCGGAGAGCACAAATGTGACATGATACCAAAACCAGCTCCATGAGTTGTTAGAAAGGGTCCCACCTAAGGTCCCACCACCCAACACAGACCTTCTGTCCCCCAGGGCAAAACTATTAGCATCATTTCCAATACCAGAGTTTAATCTTGCCTATGTCTGGAACTTGTTTTAGTTTTTCAGTACCAGGGTTTGAATGCAGTACTCTTCCTTTGAGCTATAGAGAAAATATATATTCTTTTGGATCTGGCTTCTTCTATTTAATTTATTTTCTGAGTCACTTAAAGCCGTTGCCTATAACTCTACTTTGTTCATTTTTTGTACAGATATAACTAGATTTCTTATATTGATAGATATTTAGATTGCTTGTAGATTTTTTTGTTATGTATAAGGAACACTGCCATGAATATTTTTAATGGTTTCTTTGAGATTCATCCCTAAAGCTCTAAATAAAAAGCTCATATTGCCTCTGTTTGGTTTGAGTTATGCTAAACATCTAAAGATTTCCCAGCACCAAAGATTTGTCTTCATTTTCTCCCCACTTTTCTGCCACACAGTTATCATACTTCCCCTTTCCTTCTCACATATCTCTGAAGAATTACACAATCAATTTTGGTTAAATCTACAAACATTTATATTAAAACCTATGAAATCCCTGTTTCCATCTGGTCCTTATAGTAGACAATGATCATATTTATTTTCCTTAGAGTTAAGACAGTTGCCTTTTCTAGTTGTTGGTTCACAGAGGTTCACAGAGTAATTACTGTTTCATCTGCAAACTCTTCACTAGAAATATAATTTTCTCCATAAATTCAGACACATTTTCAGTTCTGCCTTTGGCATCTTTTGATGCATTTGTCTTTCTGCTTGAAAGTAAATTGATTGTTTCCTGGGCTTGTCACACTGAGACTCTCCTTCACTACTGCTTTCTGTCAACAATTCTGACACCAAGCGGGTGCCAGGCAAGCCAGTTCAGCTGTCACTAATGACTACCCAGTTAGCATCAGGTCCTACAAGTTAAAGGATTGCATCTCCAAAATGGCCATTTTAATCCATATGTTCATTTTTTCTGCACATAGCTTGCATTTCTGTCTAATCTCTTCATGGAAATGGACTTTCTGCATCATAGGGTGGCATGTTTCTCACTTCTCCAGGTGAAGCTAACCAATTGTTATGGGTTCTTGTTGCTCTGCATGCTGACTAACACCTGGTGTTTCCATTCCTTTAAATTTAGTATTCTGGGACTTGGGATGTAGCTCAATGGTAGAGCCCTTGCCTAGCATGCTTATGGCTCTGAGTTTTATCCCCTGTAATTCAAATAAACACATGAATTTACCATTCTAGTGAGAATGGAGTGAAATTTTCTTGTGGTTTTAGTTAGCAATTCCTTGATTAGTGATAAGGTTGAGACATTTTCATTTTT